>CM069453.1:60051524-60324902 GCA_035610835.1 Ophiura sarsii
ACGTCCAATAACACTATGAACCATCAGATACAAAACAAACTATCGCATAAGTGCAATGCCACTGCCTGGAGTATGTATATCTGCTTGAGAGATGCCTCATAACTCAATAGAACACCTCCTACTTAAGTGCTAACCTTTTGGGTACTTGCTTCAATCGTTAAGATCTTTCTTCTTCTTTTTTTCAGATTTTTTCAAAAATTACAACAAATGCCATATTTGATGTCATATTAAGTATCAGTATGACAAATGCATTTGAATGAGTACAACCATGCCTAGTATCGGTACAGCGGTTCTATAATTATTTAGCCAAATTTACAGGTAGACTTAACATGCAATTTGTGTAGTAAATCTAGGCTGTCGTTTCCGAGGCATTAAGTGGTAAACCGTCGCTGTGGGCTAGTTGACTGCATGTCACTCCCGGTTTGTCCATTTACGAGATACGTGGTATTGTGCAAGGGTTATAGGAGAGCAAATAAATGAACAAAACATAGATTTAGCTCTCCGTATATTGCCACGAGGATCCTGTTAAGTCGATGTGTGAAGGTATAATGTGGGCGAAGGAATCATCAACTATCTTATTGCATTTCAGTTGACTTAAAATATTATTTGCTTGCAATGTGAAAATGAAACCTATTGCTTTCTACTGAAGATAGCATGGTATATATGTCTGTCGGTCTGTTTTAGTGTCTTGTCTGTGTTTCTGTCTCTCAATTTTTCTGTCTTATCTGCATGGTCTTTTCTTGGCTAGGATAATACCTTGATAGCAGTAAAAATAAAGTTTACCAATAATATTTACACTTTAGTAACATATTTTAACACTTTCCACAATGCAGACGACATTCCAAAATGTCACAATTCTTCTCAAAAATGTCAAGATTATTAAATTTCATTCATACACTCTATGTAGTGTTGAACCAATCAGGAAGCAGGGATTACATATACGCGGAGTGCATTGAAAGTGTCCACCTGCACTCCGCGTGTGCGCCGTTCAAATCACGCAGTGCGTGTTTTGTTTTGATTCGTTGTTCAAGATTCGCGGGTTCGCCGATTTTCACTGCGGGTGTTAGCAAACTTGTTAAAGTATTTTTAGTCGTTTTACATAGATCAAAATTATGCTTATAAAATGTGAATTTTTATTTGTATAGTGTCGTGTATGAATTAGGTCAATGCATGCGTATGTTTTGTTTCTCGAAAAATTAGAAAAATCAATGCACTTGCGCAAATGTTGATATGCTCACAATAGCACTCCCCCTTCGGGGTCGTGCCATTATTCACACATCAACATCAGCGCGCGTGCATTGATTTGTCTAATTTCTCTCGAAACAACACATACGCATTTATTGACCTATAATCACCATATTTGGAATCACCATGAGGAATGCATTGAAATAAATACCAACATGCCTAGTATTGGTTCAGTAATCCTTGAGATAGACTTTGAAATTTGGAAAAAGGTTTGTGAAAAATCTGTTTGTATATGGCAAAACTAGTACCTGCGCGGACAGTGTTAATTCGGTTTGAAGGTATAATGTGGCAAAGGAATCGTCATCTTATTGCATTTCAGGTGTATCATTGTTTACAATGAGTGTGACTTTGGATATTATTTGCTTGCAATGTAAAAATGACACCTATTGCTTTCTACTGAAGATAGCAGGATATATCTGTCTGTCTGTCTCAGTGTTTGTCTGTCTGGACGTCTTGTCTGGATTCTGGATGTCAATCTTTCTGTCTTATCTGTTTTTTTCTTGGCTAGGATAATATCTTGATAGAAGTAAAAATCAAGTTTACCAACAATATTTACACATAATTAACACATTTTAAGGTTAATTTTCAGACAAAATGGTGATGAGCATGGAAAAATGTTTGGTGGGAGAGTTTAAGACGATAGTTTCAAAGATGTAAATATCAGGGGGTAGTACATCTAACAAATATTTGGATAAGGGGGTGATCAATAACAATCACCCCTCCCAATATAGATGCCTGTGTGCACATTCGATCTAATATTTCATAATTTGAGCCTGCAATTTGCCAATGTTTGAATTATTTATGCACATTTCTTCTTCCAACATATGAACCATATTTGAACATAGATTTAAAATAGCTACTTCACATGATTTGTTACTATCAAAGTTATTCTGCAAATCAAAGGTGCTAGATTATTTCTATCACAAAAGAAAATTAACCCCTTATCCTCCTAAAGGGGAAACCAACACAACCCATGCCATTGCAGTCTATGCTTGCGATTATAGAAACAAAAATCACAAACTGGTAATAAATTAACTACAGACAATATCCAGCCATAGGCGTAAATCAGGGGGGGGGGGCGGGGTGGCCTATGCAATCATCCCCCAATATTATGCATGATAATGCTCGCCATAATAGAAATCTTTAATTCAGAACAAATTAAGCAAATTTCAATCAATTTTGACAATAAAAGCCAAAATTTGCGCACATTATTCCCCACATTTTTTGGCGCTTCGCACACATTTTTCAACCACCATTTTTGTCTTTCCCCTCTAAAATGTTGAGGCTGGTGCCATCACTGGCCAATCACCCCCCCCCCCATGCCAACAACAAATTTACGCCACTGTACCCAGCTGCAATGAAATGTTACGATATATGAATTCTGCAATATTTATGGACTCGTAAATGTACAAGCTGGGCTGGGCATACTGTACTTTCATACATATTTATTTTCCCTTAGCAAGCTAGAATAATATTTAAAGTATAATTCCACAATATGTAAGTAACATAGCATTATTTTAACATTAGTAGCGTAATTGATTTCACATCAAACATAAATGAAAAATATTAAATGCCAAGATAATGCTCTGTCAAACAACAGGGGATGGACCCATAATTTGCTAATTTTTAGAGATTTTTTAAAATAGTTTTCTCAATTTTGTTGGCAAATATTTTACCATTTTTCAAAAATAATGCGAACATATTTAAAAAAAAATACAAACAAACATTTAATAACAGTTTCAAGAAAATGTTCACCCCCCCCCCCCTAAAAAAAAAAATTAAACAAATGTTCCAGACTGACCGACCGACCCTCTTCGTAGATCAGGCTTTTTTTACAACTTTTCCCGATAGATAAATTTATTTCCAAAGCCCATGTTATGTGGACCTTTGTGGTGGTGGAAATCACCTCATTTTGCCAATAAACATTGTCTTTGAGGATGAAATTTTATCCTGATTAGGTCCTACTTGTCTTCCTCTTTTCCCCTTTTCTCTCCACCCACTGCAGTAAAATCAATTTTAGGTCAGAGACACTACTTATCATGTACCCTATAGTTTGATTAGCTCCAAATTGGCAAGCCTCCTTACAGTGCAGTAGTGAATTAATACAAAAGGGTATAGGCGCACATAAAACGCAACAAGTGCATCAAATGTGTTATGTGTGTGTTTGGCCCAAATTGTGTGCATACACTTGCATCTTGAACCCAGGGTATCCTTTGGTAAACCATTAACCACAACTTTCTCTCCATACAACCAGAAAACATGGAGTTGGGGTAACCCCCTACTGTTTAAGACTTTCTACGCAGCTGGCGTCTGCAGACGACATTCCAAAATTTCAAAAAAATGTTTCAAAAATATCGAAATAATTAAATTTCATTACCATATTTGGTATCACCATGAGAAATGCATTAACATAAGTACGAACATTCCTAGTATTAGTTCATTAGTTCTTGAGATAGGCTTTTGAAAGTTGGGAAAGGTTTCTGAAAAATGTGTTTTGATTGAAATGGTTCACCTAATAGCCGCGCGTGTGGAAAGTTTCGGAAACTGTTAAAACCAAGCAGTGTGTGGAAGCGCCATCTCTTCTCCCCTGTTTGCGTGATATATATACGCAATTAATAATAAAAAATGTGTTCGTTCATCATCAAGATCGGATGATTAATGGTCGTAAATCTCTCAGCGGATCAGTTAAGTCACTTGTGAACATAATTACATAGGCTATGCTTCACCTACTCTTCCATAACCTCACATTACGAAGTGTCATATGCGGTGTTGACAAATGGCATGGTATCGTGCATGCGTGTATAGCAGATATTAGTAACGATATTGACTGCATATACATAACACAAACATGCAAGCAAAAATATATTATGTACAAATCAAAATAGAAATCATATTGATGTTTTTAAATGCATTAACCCCCTGGGCACTACCGGCCTACCTTATAGTGGTTCTGATTAGTTTATTGCAAGATATACTCATTTGAATAGCCAATTAAAATGCAGCTTGTAAAATATTTCACTCCAATCTTTATCAGGGATACAATTATTCTAACGCTGTCTCTGATTGGTGCAATAAATGATGTATCTATCTTTCTGACCAATCGGCCGGTAGTTCTCAGGGGGTTAATATCCGGTACAACATGTGTGTGCGTGTTAGTTAAGCAAGATTTGTTGTTTTTGTGTTGCCCTCAAGTGCCAAAAATCTTGAAGTCGGTTGGCCGGTTTTCCTTCTTTTTCGTTTTTTCTGCTGACAAATATTACTGACAGACTGTGGTTCATGACAAGACAAAAGTGGTAAATATCAATTTGACTAATGTTTCTAGTGTGATAATAGTTTTAAAGCAATCTATTCAAGCAAACTTATTAATTTCAAGAAGAAAATAGTCATATTTTGACACATTTTGTAAAATTTAATTAAAAAATTGCGACCCTGATTTTTGAGATTTTAGGGTCGGTCACTGAGGGCAATGCAAAAAAAAAAAATTGGCCTTAGTGGTTATTATGCAGCTCTGGGCAGATTCAACATTTCCTGACCAAAAAAAATCTGGACATGTTTTGATGTTCCATGTGAAATATACTGGGGCATATTTATTGACAAAAAATTCTTTAAAAAGAGAACATTTGCACACAAAAAAAATCTTGAAATCAGGATGTTCTCTTGCACAGTGACGTCTCTTATTTTGAAACTTTTTGAGTGCCTAGATTGGATATACAGGGTGTAACAAAAAAGTTATACACATTTTGATTTTTTTTTAAAATTTGTTTAAGAAATCCAAATAAATTTATCAAGATATAGTTCATTTATTTTATGAATATATTTATTCAAATGAAATGAAATGAAAAAGAATTATATTGTTCTCTTTAATGAGAATGTTCCTTGCATGTTAGGCCAAACAAAGAAGAAGGTCTGTCTCAGAAACATTGTGCAAAAAAGCTAAGTGCTGTGCTTTTTTTTCTTTTGCTTTTTTTTTAGAAAATAGGCTATGAGGTATGCTTTTTTTGTTTGTTTTTTTGTTTGATTTTTTTTGATTTTTTTAAATCAAAAAAAGAAAGAAGTTTTTTAGCCCCCCGCGCATAGACCTACGCGCCGTAGCTCATTTCACATACCAATGCGGGCGGGCTTCTGAAACAGACCTTCTTCTTTGTTTGGCCTTACCCTAACCATTTAATTTCTACAAGCAAGATTGTATGATATTGTGAACGTGGCCCAACTTATGGTCCCATTCATACTCCTGGCGTTGTGCATCGTTCAACGTCGACCACCACTTAACGGCGCATGAGTTGAAGCAATGTCAACTTTAATCCGCCAATGCGCAACGACGCGAGTATGAACAGACCTTGAGTAGATTGGACATAAATTTTAAACACAAGTATAGTTAAAAATATCAAATAAAATTAGTCTGGTAGTAGTCTAAACAACACTTATCACAGAGTGTCAAAGATTTTGACATTGCATGATTTTAACATTGGGTTAAAAATAAAATTGCAATTGTATATATATTACTTTGTTACAATCTGCACAAGTTTTTTACTCACCGGGCTTTGGCATGATGCGAGCATGGTTATGATGATGATATGATGAACCATAAGCAGACAGACGTCAATACAATTACGTACTCCACTGATTGATAAAACCAACACAGATTTCACAAACGACCTTATCTCGCCCGCCTGACGGACCTTAGTTAAGCGAGTGCACATGTAATGAATGGGTGAGTATGAGTGCTACCAGGTGGGATATGCAAGGCGTGTTTATGTTGCAATATCACTCAATCAAGCATTAACAGTGCAGTGCTGTGCATCAGCTCTGAGCAGCCTACTATACAACCAAACAGATACACTATCCATGTGAATTAAAACACTTACGACGCACCGCTCACTCAAATGGGCCACCACACCGAGTCACTAGGCTAAACAGATGGTTTTCGCATCAAGCTCGTAACGCGGTAACCAGCCGCACGGTGCGCGGCATCACGGAAAACTTCCTCGAAACTATATAGAATAGTGCAAGCTCGTGTATCGTGAGATATACTGATGATCATTCACAGTGTGTCAGTAGCACTATCTCCACAGGGCTCTGGGCGGCATACCTCCTCTTGCTGACACCTCATTTAAATCGTCGCGCTGGCTGCCGTTATTTATAGGTATCTCTCTAGACGCCACCACGAGTGCATGCGGTAGTGAGGAATTCAACAGGATGCGTTTGAATGCAACACACATAACACTCTTAATGTAAAGCTGACACCTCATTGGTCGGCTGTAATCATCAGTCACCTGTGGTATTACTGTAAAAGTGTAAATTTTCGAGCGTGTAAATTTTCGCACTTAGCACAATTTGCCTTTTTTTTATTTTTAGCTATTTTGAGCTTCCTTACATAGACCTACATACAAAATGAATATATTTGCATGTTTTTATTTTCGCGCTTGCTGATCTTAGCGCAAAAACCGTGAAAATAAATGTAGCACGAAAATTTTCACTTTTACAGTATTATGACTCTCATCATCTATAAGAGTTGATACCAATGACGCATATCTTGTTTAGGATATCTTCTTTTTTCTAAATAAATGTCTCAAGAAATATCAAATGGCATTAGCGCATTCTTAATAAAGTTGTTAAATGCATTCAAATGAGTGCAAAAATGCATACTGTAAAAGTGGAAATGTTCGCGCGTGTAAATCTTCGCGCATTGCACATTTTGAACAATTTTGCTTGTTTTTATTTTCACGATTTTGAGCTTCCATGCATAGACCTACATACAAAATAAATATGTGACCCGTCGCATCAAAATGGACATGTTGGAGGCCCGAGTCAATTCTGAGTTATTGGTATGACTTCAAAGAGAACATTTTAAGCTTTGAAATGATACCATTTCGTCGAATGTAATCGGACTTTGTAATCACAAGATATGAATTGAAGAAGCATATTTTTGTCTATTATTTTCTTTATATTTCACCAAATATATTGCCCTCTATCTCAAAACTGTGTTTGCCGACAACATGTCCTTTTTGACGCGACTGGTCACATATATTCGCGCGTTTTAATTTTCGCGCTTGCTGATTTGAGCGCGAAAAGCGCGAAAATAAATGTAGCGTGAACATTTCCACTTTTACAGTAGTCTATGTTCAGTTGTTATAGACCATATGATGGGCAGGGATTGGTCATTACTGGTGCATTAACCCTCACCAGTCATGCTATGTATTTGTGCGGATCGGGGGGGGGGGCAGGTGGGGGAAGAGGGGACAAAGTTTGAAATTTTACCCAGCGAACTCAGCCCAAACCCTCACCTGGATTCGACCCCGGACAATATGCATGCTACCGCTGCATCCCTAACCACTGAGCTAAAGCTAAGGGCCAAAGTTTACCGCTTTGTAATTGTCGAATTCCGCGTTTTTCCGCTTTGTAAATTTTGCCATTTTTCTGTGATGTAATTTTCCCAAAAAAGCTTAAAATTTACGATCTATAAAACCAAAATAAAACATACTTTACAGAAAAACACATAATTTTTAGGTTTTATTACGTATCGTTTTTTAATATTTATATTGTTTTATTCAAGACTATTTATAAATACTAGCGGCACGCCCGTCCTGCGGACGGGCTCTCCCGCTAGGGAGTAGGGCCTATCAGATAGACACCTACAAAAATAAAGTGTTGAAAATTTATAATGAATCACATAGGAATAGAACAATATTTAAAACATTTTTGTTTTAAATCAAAAGGTTTTGTAGCCTAATTCAAAAGTTTTTAAATTTCAATTTTAAAAAAAATTGAAAATTACCCCCCGCCCGTGGCATATTTCAACACCAAGGCCTAAACCTTAACCATCTCCCGTACCCCACCCGTCCCTCCCCCTCCCTGTCCCCTCCCGGCCCGCCCCCGTCCAGTGGCATATCCGTTACGCAATTTAGCATCACATTTTTTCATTAACCCCCTGTCTCCCAAACCACATTACATCATTACACACAACCCCCATTCGTCACCGCCCCCCCGCCCCTCTCGTGGCATACCTCAAGCCCAAAGCCCAAAGTTCCCCGCCCGCAATTTATCTCAACGCCAAGGCCTAACCTTAACTATCTCCCGTAGCGCGGCGTACTTCTCCAATATTTGTCCGCCCGCGTGTCACATACAGTATCAAATCCCACATCTGACACCATCGTTACGCAATTTAATAATACATTTCTTTATTAACCCCATCCCAAACTACATAACCATAACATAACCTACGGGCCCTAAAGGGATCATTACACACAACCCCTAACCGCCCCGCCCCCGCCCCGTGGCTTATGCAACCCCAAGGCCTAAACCGAAACCAACTCCCGTGGCGCAGCGTATTTCTCCAATATTTGCCCGCACGCGTGTGTAGGGGTGCGTGGGTGTAGTGCGTGTGCGCGTTTATTTTGCATGGCGCACTGCTGCGCGCTATGTGTAACGCGCGCCGACTGCATTGTTACAGTGTACGCAGAGAAAAACAAAC
Source organism: Ophiura sarsii (assembly GCA_035610835.1). Classification (NCBI taxonomy): domain Eukaryota; kingdom Metazoa; phylum Echinodermata; class Ophiuroidea; order Amphilepidida; family Ophiuridae; genus Ophiura; species Ophiura sarsii. The sequence goes on from CM069453.1 coordinate 60,060,241, forward strand.
ATGGCCCGTAGAAATTAGTCTCAAAAGCCGGGCTGAAAAGGCCTAAATTGGACATCATTTTGCTCATATCTCGGTCAATTCTGTACGGTTTTCGGCCATTTATAGCTTATAACACTCACATTATAATCATCTTTCATCAGTTCAACGTTCACGGCGTTTAGACGTAAAATGAGGGAGCCTTTTATGGATACACACATACATACAACATAAGACAAATTATAGTATGATTGTGTTTTGGACGTTTTTTGTGCATTTTCCCCCTTCTTTTCATCAAATTATCGTTTTCCGCGTTTAACCTCAATTCCGCGATTTTTTCCGCAACGCTAAAGCTACAAAGGCTGCAAAGACTGCAGGCCTCCTGAGAGATGGTCCTAATGGGACCCCTCCTCATGTCTCAAGATAGATTGATACCTACATGGGCCTCATCACTAATAATGAGGTATGTATGAGTGAGGTTAAGGGGTGGGAGGTGAGCACCAAGTGTCTTTTTTTGTGTGTGGCAGCTAAAGTTCTCCAGCAAATCCAAAAAAAAATCAACTAAAAAATGGTCGCTGTAGTAAAATTCATTGAAAAAGAGACAGGCAAATAGTGAACAATTCTCCTCTCAATTACTAGCTACACAAATCTATAATTTCCCCTCCCATAATTCACCGATATCCAACGGCTCGAAACCCGAGAACATCGACGACTGACTTGCAGCGACAACGGCAACGCCACCTTCGGCGACGGTAGCGACGCCGTCCTGGCCGCTTGAAAGTATTGATTTGTTTGTCGTATACGTCAGTATCCATGCTTTGCTGATGGCTTACTGGAAGCATGTGGCGAGTGGTTTGCGGCATTATTGACGCAATTGTGTATCAGAGCATGTATGGCGGATATGTGACTGGAGCCAAAGGCAAGGCCATAATTGAATATAAACTTGTTAATGCGAAAGTGCATCACTATGGTATGGTAAGGAGTGAATCAAGTCAGACAAACTCAAAATTCCTGCCACTGAGAGTGGACATAAGTGCATGCAAGTTTGTGAATTGAAATTATCCCTTGAAAAAGGAGAAACTTTGTCAATTCATCATAATACAGGTTAACATGATTTTATAGTTTGTCTCAAATGGGTTTGAAGGCCTGAAATGGAATGCATGTGTTGTTTTTTATTATGTAGAATAACAAAAAGGTCAATAATTATCTAAATTGGACAGCAAAATGTATCTCACCCCATACAAAACATACTGTACATTGCATAAAATAATTTCCAAGTTTAAATTTACATGCTATCTACAGAAGATAGTGAATTAATTGTACAGATAAGGCAGTCAACGTTTAAAAACAGTGGCCTAGAATTTACAGTGATGGATTATGTGAAATAATTTGAGTAGCAAATTGTTGTCAAATTCCAAAAGTTTGTTAACAATGATAACCTGTTACATTGAAATGCATAGTTTAAAACTGATATACACTTTTAGATTGTATGGCAAATTCTGCAAAGTGTGGAGCATTTATATTAGCGAGGCGACACTGGGTAAATTATATGCTACCTAGAAACATAACATCAATGCCCCAAATAATTATGAAGTATAGATTTAGCATGGTGAACTAATTTGACAGATAATTCCAATATAAAGCAGTCAACATTTAAAAATTAATAGTGGCCCAGTAAAATGTATTTCAACTCGCAACATACAAAACATAACATTCAATCAGGGTGTGCAACTCAGATTGCCGATCGGAAGCTACTTCATCCGGGAACATTAACCTTTTGTGTGATCATATCTTGATGGCGCTGTATTGCTTTTTTACGTTCATTTGTGTTCAGAATGACATTTTATGTAATATGGAAAAAAAACGTGGTACGTTTTTGGTCCTACTTGATCTATCTGCTGCCTTTGATACCATAGACCACAGCATCCTTCTGTCGCGTCTCTCATCGTTTGGTGTCAGAGATAGTGCACTTGAATGGATCCGCTCTTATTTGACTGATCGAACGCAGGCTGTAAACATTAATGGTTGTTTGTCATCATTCACTCCGCTCCTCTTCGGTGTCCCCCAAGGTTCTGTACTTGGCCCGCAATTCTTCACAATTTATTCATCTCCAATAGCGAACATTGCACGCAAACATGGTTTAGAAGTGCATATGTATGCCGATGATACACAGCTATATTTATCTTTTGACTTGGATAGTGCTTGCGATGAAATTGCCTCTCGTTCTCGAATTGAATCTTGTATCAAGGACATAAAATCTTGGATGACTGCAAATAAGTTGAAATTGAATGATGACAAAACTGAGCTTCTCATTATTACTTCAAAATACCATCAATCAAAACCTAGCACTGATTTTCTTCAAATCGCTTCCTCCAACATTAAGGCTTCTACTAGTGCTCGAAATCTAGGAATTATATTTGATAACACGCTGTCAATGGACAACCACATCAAAAATGTGTGCAAATCAACATATTTCCAAATAAGGAACATAAATGAAATTCGCCAAGTGCTTGATGATGATACTGCTGCTACACTTGTTCACGCCTTAGTCACATCACGTCTTGACAATGGCAATGCTTTATTATATGGGATCACTGAACGAAATCTCAATAAACTTCAACGAGCTCAGAATGCTGCTGCACGAATGCTCACAAGGACTAGAAAATTTGATCACATTTCACCTGTTTTAGAGCGTCTCCATTGGTTACCTATTCGGTATCGCATCCATTTCAAACTTCTTCTCCTAACTTGGAAAGCCCTACATGATATGGCACCTTCTTATATCAGCGATCTTCTCAATCCACATATTCCATCACGTCGCCTCAGATCGTCAGATAAACAGTTTCTCTCTGTTCCTCGGACACATTCTTCATATGGCGACCGGGCTTTCTATGCCTGTGCACCTAAACTGTGGAACTCACTTCCTTCAGATCTTCGATTCTGTGATTCACTTGATGGTTTCAAAAAGACTTTAAAAACTCATCTGTTTAAGATTGCTTATGATTTGACTGATTGACTGATGTAATTTGTTTATATATTTTAACTGTTTGTTTTTATGTTTTAATGTTTGCGCCTCGGAATAGGTTGTCTAGATAGATGGCGCATTATAAATGCATTATTATTATTATTATTATTATTAAAATGCATGGCCATTAACCTTCATGACTTGTGAAGGGTTTTATTGGAATGCCAGAGTCAGGTAAAACATCTAAACAGTTTCTTCGTTATATGTAAGTCTTTGTGGATGTACGATTCTCTAGTGAGTATGGCAAACCAAATACCAATCACAGATCTGTGAGTTCAAACAAACAAACGAGGGCTTATTGTAATACCTATAGGAGAGGTCCAACTGGTAATAAACTTGACGATTAAATCAAGCATGGAGGGGTCACTCACTCTTGTGCATAAGGTACACAGGTATGGACGGTGCCAATCTAAAAGTAATGGGTCACATTTTTGGCAAAAATTCCCTAAACATTTGTGGCTGGAAAATCATAAACATGGGACCCAAATCGTGAACAAAAAACCCACCCAAACATGTGTCCCAAATCGTGAAAAACCCGACAAACATGGGTTCCAAATCCAAAAACCCCACTCCAAACACGGACCAATGTGAACAATTCTCCTCTCAATTACTAGCTACAAAAATCCATAATTTCCCCTCCCATAATTCACCGCTATCCAACAGCTAGAAACCCGAGAACATCGACGACTGACTTGCAATTGCAGCAATCAACGGCAACGCCACCTGCGGTGACAGTAGCGACGCCGTCCTGGCCGCTTGAAAATATTGATTTGTTTGTCGTATGTCAGTATGCATGCTTTGCTGATGGCTTACTGGAAGCATGTGGTGAGTGGTTTGCAGCATTATTGAAGCAATTGTGTATCAGAGCATGTATAGCGGATATGTGACTGGAGCCTACGGCACGGACATAATTGAATATAAACTTGTTATGCGAAAGTGCGTCACTATGGTATGATAAGGAGTAAATCAAGTCAGACAAACTCAAAATTCCAGCCATTGAGAGTGGACGTAAGTGCATGCAAGTTTGTGAATTGAAATTATCACTTGAAAAAGGAGAAACTTTGTCAATTCATCATAATACAGGTTAACATGATTTTATAGTTTGTCTCAAATGGGTTTGAAGACCTGAAGTGGAATGCATGTGTTGTTTTTTATTATGTAGAATTACAAAAAAGGTCAATAATTATCTAAATTGGACAGCAAAATGTATCTCACCCCATACAAAACATACTGTACATTGCATAACATAATTTCCAAGTTTAAATTTACATGCTATCTACAGAAGATAGTGAACTAATTGTACAGATAATTCAAATATAAAGCAGTCAACATTTAAAAACAGTGGCCTAGAAACAGTGATCGATTTATGTGAAATAATTTGAGTAGCATATTGTTGTCAAATTCCAACTGTTCGTTAACAATGATAAACTGTTACATTGAAATGCACAGCATAAAACTGCTATACACTTTTAGATTGTATAGCAAATTCTGCAAAGTGTGGAGCAGTGAGCGATGCGACACTGGGTAAATTGTACGCTGCCTAGAAACATAACATCAATGCCCAAATAATTATAAGTTTAGATTTAGGATGCTACCTACAGATATTGGTGAACTAATTTGACAGATAATTCCAGTATAAAGCAGTCAACATTTAAAAATGAATAGTGGCCCAGCAAAATGTATTTCAACTCACACCATACAAAACATAACATTCAATCAGGAGTGTGCAACTCAGATTGCCGATCAGAAGCTACTTAATCTGGGAACATTAACCTTTTGTGTGATCATATCTTGATGGCGCTGTATCGCTGTTTGACGTCCACTTAAAATGCATGGCCAAACCCTAACCCAGCTAAATCTCACTAAATCTTACTGCCAGACACTATCTCCATGCACGTGCTGCTACATTGCCTCGATGATGTCACCTACCGCAGGCATATGTGGGCAGGAAGTTGCTGCCTGCATATGCACTGGGAGTTTAGCGCAGTTGGTAGATGGACAGACTGGGGTGCGGATGGTCCCGCGATCGAATCTCGGGGGGTGCTGGGTGATTTTTTCAGGTAAAAAAAATTAGTCCTTTTTCCCCCGATATGCACAAATACATAGCCGCGGCGGATAGGGTTACCAAACATGACTTGTGAAGGGTTTTATTGGAATGCCAGAGTCAGGTAAAACATCTAAACAATTTCTTCGTTATATGTAAGTCTTTGTGGATGTACGATTCTCTAGTGATTATGCAAACCAAATATCAATCACAGATCTGTGAGTTCAAACAAACAAACGAAGGCTTATAGTAAAACCTAAAGGAGAGGCCCAACTGGTAATAAACTTGACGATTAAATCAAGCATGGAGGGGAGGGGGTACTCACTCTCGTGTATAAGGTACAAAAGTAATGGGTCACATTAGTGGCTGGAAACCATAAACATGGGACCCAAATCGTGAAAAAACCCACCCAAACATGTGTCCTAAATCGTGAAAAAAAAAACCCACCAAACATGGGTCCCAAATCGCAAAATAACACCCCCCAAACACGGACCAATGTGAACAATTTTCCTCTCAAAATTACTAGCTACAAAAATCTATAATTTCCCCTCCCATAATTCACCAATATCCAATGGCTAGAAACCAGAGAACATAGACGACTGACTTGCAATTGCAGCGATCAACGGCAACGCCACCTGCGGGCGATGGTAGCGAAGCCGTCCTGGCCGCTTGAAAATATTGATTTGTTTGTCGTACGTCAGTATCCATGCTTTGCTGATGGCTTACTGGAAGCATGTGGCGAGTGGTTTGCGGCATTATTGAAGCAATTGTGTATCAGAGCATGTATAGCGGATATGTGACTGGAGCCTACGGCAAGGACATAATTGAATATAAACTTGTTATGCGAAAGTGCGTCACTATGGAATGGTAAGGCGTGACTCCAGTAAGACAGACTCAAAATTCCTGCCACTGAGAGTGGACGTAAGTGCATGCAAGTTTGTGAATTGAAATTATCACTTGAAAAAGGAGAAACATTGTCAATTCATCATATTATACAGGTTGACATGATTTTATAGTTTGTCTCAAAGGGCTAGCAAATTGAATCACACCCCATACAAAACATACTGGACAATGCATAAAATAATTCCCAAGTTTACATTTACATGCTTAATCTACAGAAGATGGTGAACTAATTGTACAGATAATTCAAATATAAGGCAGTCAAAATTTAAAAACAGAGACCTAGAAACAGAACATCTATGCCCAAATAATTACTAAGTTTAAATATAGGCTGCTACCTACAGAAGATGGCGAACTAATTTGACAGATAATTCCAAATAAGGCAGTCAATGGTAAAAATAGTGGCCCAGAAAATGTATTTCAACTCACACCATACAAAGCATAACATTCAATCAGGGGTGTGCAACTCAAAATGTGCATCCGGGAACTCTAACCTTTTGAGTAATCATATAGTGATGGCGCTGTCAACTTAAAATGCATGGCCATTAACCCAAACCAGCCAGGCTATGTTTTTGTGTGGAAACTGGGGGAGGGGAACAAAGTATGATTTTTTTAGCCAAATAATTGCCACGAAATGCCCGGGATTTGACCTCCTGATCTTCTGATCACCGCGCCACGTCCCTAATCACTCTGCTAATTTGCCAACCCTCCCCGGGCAGCGATTTCGTACACACATATCAGCTTGTTTGATGACTTCATCGAATCGAATGCTATAACATGTGTTTCACCTGGCTTGAGCATTGCAATAAAACCCTTCACAAGTCATCTACACACAGATATCTTGACCAGCCAACCACTGAAAGACTAATCCATGCGTTTGTGACATGTCGACTTGATAATTGTAACAGTCTGCTATTTGCTCTCCTGAAACGCAGATCTCAAAACTTCAACGCATACAAAATTCAGCTGCTCGACTTGTTACTCTCTCCAAGATCCGCTGTCACATTTCTCCTGTCCTTCGTGACTTACACTGGTTACCAATCAAATCACGCATTATGTTCAAGATTCTTCTATTAACTTTTAAATGTTCTTGTGGTCTAGCACCTCCAGTACCTCCAAGATCTCATACAACATTACAAGCCCACACGCAATCTCCGTTCTCGCTCACAATATCTTCTTGCTCATGTTTCTTCACCTTCTACATCATATGGACGCCGTTCTTTTCAAGATGCTTCTGCTGAACTTTGGAATCAATTACCATATCATGTTAAATCCGCCAAAACTCTTGAACAGTTCAAATCATCGCTAAAAACTTACCTATTTAATGTTAATGCTTGATTTCCTTTATGTATTCTATTTTGTTACTTCTATAGTTTTTGTATATTTGCATTCTGTTTTATTTGTTATAGCGCATAGGGACTTAATTGTGTTATGCGCTCAATAAGCATGGTTTTATTATTATTATTATCATGTTTGGTTATACCCTAACCTTCCTGGAACCTACAATTCAAAAAGTGTCCACGCGTCTACAAAGAGGGTATATCCACTGCCCGTTTTTATGCCAGGCCAAGCAGGATGAGAATTTTCAAAAACAAAAAATGGCAAGTAGGAAAAGAAATAAACCATTTTCTACAGGACCAATCCATATCTTTTTAAATAATGATATTTTGTTTAAATAAAATAAATGAAGGAAACAAATTGATGTCAATTTTCAAAATGTTGACCATTTTCAACATCCAAAGCGTAATACAAATACATAATAATGCTTAATTATCTAATATGAATAATGAAATTTACCAACATTTTAAAGAAGTGAATATAAAACAAACCATTCACCAACACTTTTTATTTACAAAACCAAACAAAAATCAAATTACTAAAACACAATTTTGATAATTTTCAATCAGATCTTATCATATTTGTATTTCCAAAACATGAGTTGTTGTACCGGTAGAACATTTTTACCTCTGTGTTGTTGGCTTGGCATAATGGTAATAATGCAGAGAGGAATATTTATATTACATGTAGTATTGTCAGCCTTAACCCTTTCCACGCGGCAGGCGTCTGCAGACGACATTCCAAAATTTCACAAAATGTTTCAAAAATGTCAACATTATTGAATTTCACTACCATATATGAAATTGCCATGAGAAATGCATTGAAATAAGTACAAACATGTCTGGTATTGGTTCAGTAATTCTTAATATACACTTTGAAATTTGGGAAAGGTTTCTAAAAAATCTGTTTTAATGGTAAACTAATAGCCGTGTGGAAAGCGTTAGGATTAACCCAAACATGACTTGTGAAGGGTCTTATTTGAATGCCTGAGTCAGGTGAAACATCTAAACAGTTTATTCGTTATAATATGTTAGTCTTTGTGGACGTAAAATTCTCTAGTGATTATGGCAAACCAAATATCAATCACAGATCTGTGAGTTCAAACAAACAAACGAGGGCTTATTGTAATACCTAGGAGAGGCCCAACTGGTAATAAACTTGACAATTTAATAAAGCACGAATGGGGGGGGGGGGGGCGTACTCATGTACATGTATATCTTTATGCAGTAATACTGAAAAATACTCAAATAACTGGGTTGACGATCATGTGTATTTCAGCTCTATTCACAATACCGTGTGTACTGATCATTATGGTAGTGTTGCTTTATTCTGTAAAGTAAAAGGGATTAAGATCATGTCCTGGTCAGTTCACCACTCGCTAGTCTAGTGGTTGAGAAAGATGCTTTGCAATGCAGAGGTCCATGCATGGTTTGATTCCCACTAGGACCCCTTTTTCAACTGATTTATTTCCTTTTGTAAAAGTTAGGGTTAGAAATATATTTAAGTCCATACAGTGTGTAGTTCCTACCATGTCAACCCCGGTAGACAATCATGTGGGTATTTCCATTGCTGCACATAAGGTCGATAGGTATGCGCTGATCTATCTAATGCAAGCATGTGCAACCTTTTCTACCCCACGGGCCGCATTGTGATTTTGAGATCTATTCACGGGCCGCATAGATTGTCAAACATTCCAAAACACGTCCGGAGGAGGAGTATAGGGAGAGGGAAAGTCCATTGCTCATGGAATACCCGCTTCTCTTCGTGTAATTTCCTCTTTTTACTCGCTGTTGCTGCTGCAAGCGCCATTTTAACCAGGGATTTTATCACCAATCACGCCTTGAGTTATATTTACTTAATGCAGCGCGTCACCCTACTAATTATAAGGGAGCACACCACTAAATCAACCTCCAATGGTACACCCATAAAAAAAAAATCATTTGAGTATCCCCTGGATCAAGCAAGTAAGATGATTAAAGGCATATTATGTGATCTTTCCAGGGAACGCCCTCAACATCGAAAAAAAAAAATTGAAAGCAGATTTTCTTGCAGATTTACATTTCTGATCATAAATCATGCATACATTCCAAGTTACAGGGCAATACGATTCTTAATTACTTCAAAATCATGGTTTTAGAGTGAAAATAAACTGTCGGGATCCAGACAGTTTATATTTTTCACTCTAAATTCACTCTAAAACCATGATTTTGAGGTAATTAGGAATCGTAGCGCTCTGTAACTTGGAATGTATGTATGAATTATGATCGGAAATGTAAATCTGCAAGAAAATCTACTTTCTAAAAAAAATCATGAATAGAGGGCGCTCTTTGGAAAAGATCACATAATATGCCTTTAAATCCATAAAAGGTCATGTGCCTTGAGTAGGGACCCGTATCTGTAACAAATGAAATGCTGAAGTTGGAAAAATCATGGGGGTTTTGCTTTTAACAGTTATAGCCTTAAAAATGGGCGTATGGGGAGATTATATATTTCCTGAAAGCATATAATATTTCAAACCTCGTTTAATTTCAAAGTTATTATACAGGGTTTGTAAAAAACATATAGGGTGAAAACTGAAAAAAATGCAACTAAATGCAACATTTTTCACGTGCAATTTTGTGGCTTTGAACATCGAATGATATTTGATTAAAGGCATATTATGCAATCTTTTTCATGGAAAGCCGCCTATCTTTGATTTTTTTTCTATAAATGCAATTTGTTGGTCAAATTAGATTTATAAGCATGAAACTAAAATATCTTGTAAGTTACAGGGCAATACGCTTCTTAATTACTTCAATATCATGGTTTGAATGGGTTAAAATAAATTGTCGGGTTAACCCCAACAACTTATTTTTTGAGTGTTTTTTGGTTAGTAAATAGAATTACATGATTTTACAGCACCGTGTTAAAGCCATTTATAGTGTTCCAGATACAATCGCAACTGCTGGACTGCACACAATATGATGGGATGCTTTTTGTAAGATGAAAATGCCCAACATTTCATAGAATTTGACCAAGTGTTGGCTCAACAATTCATAAACCAATCAACAGTTAACTGTTGGCTCAACAATTCAACAGTTGGTTAATAAAAATACCCAACATACGGATTGGTAAAAATGCTTGTATGTTACTGAAATTGTCTTATCAGTAGAATGAGCAGTTATACCCAACCTAAATTTTGAGCAAAATCATGAATCCAACAGCGTTGGTTAAAATGAATACCCTATGGTTGGTAGTGATGCATATTTTCACAACGTTGGGCAAATTTTCACCCAACTTTTTTGCAGTATACTTATGGATAATAATCCAAATGTGTGAACTCACCTTGCGTTACCATGCAGCAATATATTAAAGTTATATTATGTGATCTTTCCAAGGAACGCCCTCAACATCGAAAAAAATTGAAAGCAGATTTTCTTGCAGATTTACATTTCTGATCATAAATCGTACATACATTCCAAGTTACAGGGCGATACGATTCTTAATTACTTCAAAATCATGGTTTTAGAGTGAAAATAAACTGTCGGATGTCGATTTTTGTCCGACAACTTATTTTACTCTAGTCTAAATTCCCTCTAAAACCATGATTTTGAGGTAATTGGGAATCGTATCGCTCTGTAACTTGGAATGTATGTACGATTTATGATCAGAAATGTAAATCTGCAAGAAAATCTACTTTCTAAAAAATATCATGAATAGAGGGCGCTCCCTGGAAAAGATCACATAATATGCCTTTAATTAGTCACAAAGCTGGCAAATTTCATCAGAAAACAAAATTACAGGAGACAACACGGTTATAAGCCAGGAGCCCTTCCATCTTATAGACTTGCATAAAAATTAATTTCCTTATCGACCCTACTTAAACCACAGCCAACAAATCAATGTGTGAACTCACCTTAGGTTACCATGCAGCAATAATCCACATATAATTATATGATCACAAAGCCAGCAAATGTCATCAGAAAGCCAAAAAAAGAAGAAGAACCATGTAAAGAAGCAGAGCAAACTTCAGACTTGCTCAAAATGATTCCTGTTACATCTCCCTGTCGTATTTGATGGTTTGACCAATATTCCGCCCACAGTCATAAGTTTATTGAGGCGTTCATGACTTTACATATTGTCACGCATCATTTCGATATTGATACGTGCTCAAAGCCAAATAAGACGCTGTAACCGACACCAGGCTTGGCACAGATTTGATTTTGGGACAATCTAAACATGGTTCATGCATCATGCCCAAACTCTAAACATGGTTCATGCATCATGCACAGAAAAGCTATGAAACGTATCCCATAATGCATAGCAAATGTCCATCGATGTAGTATCCCACAATGCATAGCAATTGTCCATCGATGAAGTATCCCATAATGCATAGCAAAGTTCCATTGATGAAGTTAAGCCAGATCAAAACGGCCAAAATAGGGCCTTATTTAAAGGAACGAGTTGCTATTGAATTATAAGGGAATTCTGGTTATGCAGACAGTCATTTATAGATGGTTAAAATGAAATATATTAAATCAAAAGATTTCAATAAACACAAAGGATTTTATTTCAAATTAAACATTGCTCTAATGGAACTCTTCAAATGTCATAATGAAACTGATCTTTAATAAATACAGGATGGAAATCATCAGAAATAAAGAGACAAAATATACTAATGATCAGCCAAAACATACATATTATTAGCTAATATTAGCTAGTGATGGGCGAAACTACAAAATGTCATTATTAGTGAACCCTTTTGCCACCACCCTACATTGACTGCTTGTCAGATGTTTGGAGTACCCTTTGGTTGTTTTTTGACAAATCAAAGGGGATGCCATGGGGGGAGGGAAAGGGAGGGAAACGTTGTACAACGGTTGTCAACGATTATAAGTTTGAGTGATTAAAGTTAGTTTACTATATGTTGGGCTTTCGCTCTTTCTGAAGTAAGGATAAGTTTTATAACAAAGTTATGTAAATATTCATAACAAGGTGAGCTTTTCTAGATCATTCAAACATGTTCAATAAAACCTAAAAGCTTCAAGGGGCACTGACACCGTAACCACCCCCCCCCCCCCCCCCCCCCCCCCCTGCGGTAGGGGCTCTTTAGATTTGACCTCTTTTTATCTACAAGAACTATTTGAAAAAGAAATCAACATTTATTTGGAATGGGAATACTTTTGTGTTGGGTGTACAGGTGAAACTACTATACTGTAAAAGCTGAAATTTTCGCGGTGGTTATATTTTCGCGCAAAATATTTTTCCGCAAAAATGATATCACACAAAAATGTTGTTTTCAACATTCATGTAGTGCATCCAGAAGTCGCCCTGTGAAAAAACCAATTCGTGAAATGTCTATGATGTCAAAATGCGCGAAAATATCTTTACGCAAAAATATTGGCTTTTACAGTATATTTAAATTTAATTCTTTTAACTCACCCGGTAGATTTCAGTTATTCAGACTTTGCCTGGGACAATGCAAATACAAACACATACTTCTAGTATGTTTTTAAAAAAAAAATATATATCTGGATTGGATAATAATTTTCTGTTTTGTTGATTAATTTTAATTTTTTGTTAGTATTTAAAAAGTTATTTTTCTAAAACCTATTGGTTTGAATTTGTGAAATCATAAGGCAAAAAAATAAGTACAATTGTCTTCACACATTCATGTTGTCTGATAAAGGGGAGGGAGTTGCACGTATTGTTTAGAAACACTGATTTATTTTTGTTGTCGGCCATTTTGAAAATAACGGTAACAAGTAAGTTGCGTCCAACAAACTATTACAATTTGCCAAGATAGCAAATTGCCGCAAATATTAAATATAAGTGAAATATGTAGTTCAACTTGAAGAGGTATTTTGGCTTTAAATTCTAATTAAACAATTTAAATGTAGAATAAAATATGGTAGGGTTAGTAATAGGAAGAACTGTGATAGGGTGGGGCCTTAAATTTCCTGAATTTTGATTTCATGTATACCATCTAATTTGATTTATATTTTGATTTTGAAATTACCCTTTCCGTACAGTATTTTGAATAGAATATGCCACCCCCTCAACATGGTCATTTTGCAACCTAGCTTTTTCAAACCGAGCGAGGGCGTATATAACGTCTATGTGTGGACTCACCTTATGTTACCAAGCGGCTATAATCCCATATTAATTTGTCACAAAGCTGGCAAATTTCATCAGAAAACAAAATTACAGAAGACCACACGATTATGAGGCAGGAGCAGATCAACCTTAGTCTTGACCAAAATCCGGTGGGGGGGAGGGGGGGGAGGGTACTCACGTATGTAAGGCATACGGGGACGTGCCGCTCCAGTGGGTCGTTTTTTCATGAGACATCCTTAGCCATGGGTAGGCTTTTCAACTGAAAAATCCTTGGACATGGGTCTATTTTCGCGAAAATTGGCAAAAATTAGGTCTTTTTTCCTGATAATTTGGTCTAAAATGAAGCAAAACCCCTAAAAATGAGTCACAAGTGCTACCGCAAGCATATAACGGACATCAAATGCAGCGCCAACTAGCGACCAGCTGAACAATAGGAATCGAACCACAGCTAAACATCAATGGTCGCTTGCTCTGATGTCAATTGTCTAAAGCTAACTATTGGGAGTCAATATATTAGAAAATTGACATATCAAAGTTGTTGTTTAATGGTATGGATGTAATGAATATTAGTCAAACCCCTATTATGGATGAGATGAGAGCCAAATGCCATTCCCCTTCAACATAACAGGTCGATACAGATGAGTGAAAATGTATGTGTCGTAAAAAATTCAAAAATTCAAATTTTTTTTTTACAAAATTGCAACTTTCATTTCAAGATTTCTCTGTAATTTGTGCATTAAAGAGAATGATTTCCTCTATAATACTTATTTATACATCAAGGAATATTTTGATAGTTTACTTATTGAAATTGATTCTATAAATCGTCTAATATCAATGCTCCCGTAAGTCCCAAAATATAAATAATTTAGTTGTCCACGGTCAGTCCTTATATTTGGTCATATCTAAAACAGTTTTAGTGAGTTCACACGCTCACCATAGGCCGGTGAACAATGATGTCAATAACGAAACACACTAATACAACAACAAATGAATTTCAACACATTTCCCAATCGACACTCTGCTTTATCAACGGCTAATAATTGGCGTTTGAACTCACGTCAACTTAGCATAATCACACGCTACTACGCTTTCATTGCACACTGCTCAATCGGTATGTCCAATCCGGCGCCACACTGCACAATACAGGTATATCGTCTCAGGGTATATGTTCATCGATTAAGCATGAGCGGGTAATTTGACTATGAATAAGGTTTATACGAGGTTTTAGAACTGACGAAAATAAGATAGGAATGTCGAGGACAACCAAACAGTATTTTATTATTGGCCTAATTGCTGGTTGGAAAATTCAGTCATGGATGATTAGTTCAATAGTTAAATTCTGTCACTTGGAGGCGCTGTATTTCATGTCCATAGTCTACCACTTGTGGGGTACCGATTTTTCCAAAATCACCCTTAGAAATGGGTAGGGGTTTTGAATCTCCAGCGGCACACCCCGCCCAAACCAAATCTGAGTACCTCCCCCCCCCCCCCCCCCCCCCCGGACCCAAATGATACAATTTAATTTCCTTATCGAATCTACTCTTTAAAGGTATATTATGTGATCTTTCCAGGGAACGCCCTCAACATCGAAAAAAAATTAAAAAAAGCAGATTTTCTTGCAGATTTACATTTCTGATCATAAATTGTACATGCATTCCAAGTTATAGGGCGATACGATTCAAAATCATGGTTTTAGAGTGAAAATACTCTAAAATTCACTCTAAAACCATGATTTTGAGGTAAATAGGAATCGTATCGCTCTGTAACTTGGAATGTTTGTACGATTTATGATCAGAAATGTAAATCTGCAAGAAAATCTACTTTTTAAAAAAAAATCATGAATAGAGAGCCAACAATCAATGTGTGAACTCACCTTACGTTGTTACCATGCAGCAATATTGCATTTATTTCAAATTTGTGACAAAGCCGGCAAATTACATCAGAAAACAAAATTACAGGAGAGAGCACACGATTATGAAGCAGGAACAGTCCCATCTTAAGACTTATTCCAATTGATACCATTTAATTTCCTTAATTGAACCTACTTTTTGACCACAACCAAACAATCAATGTGAACTCACCTTACGTTACCATGCAGCAATAATCCATTTATTATTTTAGTCACAAAGCCAGCAAATTTAATCAGAAAGCCAACAAAAGAAGAAGAACCATGTAAAGAAGCAGAGCAAACTTCAGACTTGCTCAAAATGATTCCTGTTACATCTCCCTGCCGTATTTGATGGTTTGACCAAATATTCCGCCCACAGTCATAGGTTTATTGGGGCGCTCATGACTTTACATATTGTCACGCATCATTTCGATATTGATACGTGCTCAAAGCCAAATAAGACGCTGTTACCTACCACACTATGAAAACTCTCTCATTGCTTGCGTGGTAGATTTCGATCGCGACAGGAGCATGCGCAGATGCGATTTTTGTGTAAGTGGTCTGTGATTTTGTCAATATTATATTTTTACTGTGATTTGTCGATCTGCATTAAATGCAAAAAGTAACAACGCCCCCGGCTGGACTCGAACCACCAACCTTTCGGTTAACAGCCGAACGCGCTAACCAATTGCGCCACGGAGGTGATTATTACTAGGCTGTTTTGGTTTGTCATGTTCACCCGTACACTTCCCCGTACACTTTCTTGCAAAGTCGGGCATCGTTTTTTCTCAAATGTTGCTTGCATATTGCCTTTGCTGTCGCCTTTAATACATGTGCTATTACTTGAACTTAGAACCAACGTTTAATTTGAACTGTCTATTTTCAATAAAAAAATACTCCAATACGGGAAAAAAATCAGAAAAGCTCACAGACAACAAATAAGAACATCATTTTACTCGACCTAGAATTTCAATCAACGGATTTCAATCATCGGCAAAACCCGATGATGTGAGTGACGTCATTTAATGAGCTCATTAGCATAATTTATGTCCGTGAAATATACAATAGGGTTTTGGTAGTGTACCAGGCTTGGCACAGATTTGATTTTGGGACAATCTAAACATGGTTCATGCATCATGCCCAAACTCTAAACATGGTTCATGCATCATGCACAGAAAAGCTGTGAGCATATCCCATAATGCATAGCAAATGCCCATTGATGAAGTATCCCATAATGCACAGCAAATGTCCACTGATGAAGTTAAGCCAGATCAAAACGGCCAAAATAGGGCCTGATTTAAAGGAACGAGTTGCTATTGAATTATACGGAACTTCTGATTATAGACAGATTACAGCCATTTAGAGATGGTTAAAATGAGATATATTAGGAAGGATTTTATTTGAAATTAAACATTGTTGTAATGGAACTCTTCAAATGTCATAATGAACCTGATCTTAAATAAATTGTTGTAACGGAACTGTGGGAAGGTTTCATTATGACATTTGAATTACCACAGACTGTCTATAATAAATAAAAGATGGACATCTTCAGAAATAAGGAGATAAAACATCATCATCATCATCCGTCGGCTGCAGAGCAGGCGACTACAAGATTTCTCCCTTCAACGACGATCAGTGGCAAGTGCGGCAATCTGTTTTTCTTGGATTGCACCTTCTTTGTCCCCGAGTAGTTGTCTTACATATGTAAGGTATGAAGTGCGCGGTCGACCTGGTCTCCTTTTGCCATGCGTTGGTAGGTATAGAGCATATCTTTTTGCAGGCTCTTCTTCTGGCAGCCGGAGGATGTGACCAAGGAATCTCAACTGCCGTAGCCTTACCAAATGAATAAGTGGCTCAGTGCTGGTCATGACGTAAACGCTGGTGTTCGGGATGTGGTCAATCCGCCTAATATTCAGCATAATTCTGTAGCAGGAGGTGGCAAAGGCATTGATTTTATTTTCCATGTCTTGAGAGATCACCCATGACTCGCAGCCATAGCACAGGATAGTAATGCATGTGGTGATAAAACATACATATTGTTAACTAATATTAGGGATGGACAAGACTACAAAATGTCTCTACTAGTGAACCATTTTGCCACCCCTACATTGACTACTTGTCGGTTGGTTTTAGTACCCTTTGGGTTCTCTTCTCCGCAAACCAAAGGGAAGGGGGATGTGCTCTCCCTTCTCTCCAATAAAGAGGGAGGGAGGGATATGTTGGGGAAAAGTGTACTTTAAGTCCCAGATTCTGGAATGTACTAGTATCGTCCCATACTGGAACACCCAGCATTGTCCGATACTGGCACATAGTATTGGCCGATACTGGAACATAAGTATTTACCAGTATCGTTCAATTCTGGGACAAATTACATTGGTAGCATGTGTACCAGTATTGGCCAATACTGGAACATAAAAATGTTCAAGTATCGCTCGATACTGGGACACAAATTAGTGTTTCAGTATTGACCGATACTGAAACAGTAAAATTGTACCAGTATCGACCGATACTGGCAACTTTTATGTTCCAGTATTGAACGATACTGGTATAGATACTGGTATACCAGTATCTGGGACCTAAAGTACACTTTTTCCATATATTGTACAACAATTGTCAATGATTTTAAGTTTGTGTGATTAAAGTTAGATTACTATGTATGTTGGGCTTTCATTCTTTCTGTCTCTGAAGCAAGGATAAGTTTTATAACAAGGTTACATTGTACATAAATATTCATAACAAGGAGAGCTTTTCAGACATGCTAAATAAAACCCAACAGCTTCAAGGGGCTCTGAATCCTTAATCCCTGCCAAGGGGCCCTTGGATTTGACCTCTTTTATTTACAAGAACTATTTGAAAAAGGAAATCTCCATTTATTTGGAATGAGAATACTTTTTGTGTTGGGTGTACAGGTGAAACTAAAAACACTATAATTTCGTAGATACTTTATTTCGCAAATTGAAAATTACTGATATTTTAGCGAGCATATAATTTTGTGAATCCTGAAATGATACTGTTACTTTCAACGCAAAATTGACAATTTCGCTGGTATTTATTTTCGCGAATCCACAATCCTCACGAAATTTGCGAAATTAAATCTGTGATGGTATGCACTGGCAACCCATCTATGTTTCGTAACATACTTCCTCACGACCATACCGCCAAATATGTCACATGTCTATATTATCCAATCACATCACCAATAAAGTTGCATAAGGTAGACATGTGCGAACCGGCGTGGTAAGAGGGAAGGCCGCGAGGCATACGGGGGTTTCCTCCTGGAAGGGGAGTCGATTTACAGCGATGGAGTCGGACGGATGTGCCGTGAGTGCGCAGACACAATATAACTACTAGTATAGGTTTTCCCAGTTAGTTTAACACTTTATTCATTATATTTCATATCTCGTTAAGTTTGAATTCGTCCCAAAATTTTAAAGGTTGCATTTGTTAAAGTAAATTTCGTCTTTGGTCAAGTATATTCATATTTTGCGCAATGAATTTCATTTAATGTTCATTTTATTTCGTCCTAACACACTTCCATTTCGTCTGATACAGCGGTAACCTACTAATGTATACATTTATTTTGTCTTTGATCAAATAGTTTCATATTCAGTTCACTTTATTTCGTCCCATGCGGAACGTCCTGCCTAGAAGCATGTAAAATCCAGCTATAGGCCTATACGTTATATATATTTTTTGTTCTTTCTTCTTTCTTTCTTTCTTTCTTGTTCGTTCTTTTTTTCGTTTATTTCATATATCATTTATATCACCAACTTTCTTGAATGACTTAATGGGACTTTGTGCAAGTTGTTTGCACTTTGGTGTCGTATCTTTAGATGGTAAAACCATGCAAAAACAATATCCACGTTTTCAGTTGTTTCAATATAGACAAGGCAAAAGAACACATGTCGTTGGTTCAAATCTAACCTGCAATAATATGTAGGCCTATTCTTCTAACACCTGACGAATATATGTGATAAAAGTATTAAAAATAATGAACAAAGACGAATTATATTTGTGCATAGACCCGCTACCCATCAGGTGATACAAATTCAATCCTTCCTTGACGAAAAGAAATGACCAATGAATTAAATGAAATGGTCATACTTTGAAATATAATGCTCATTGACGAAATTTATCTAACAAAATGCGTAAGTCAGATTTTGGGGACGAATTCTAACTTAACGAGATATGAAATATAATGAAAAAAGTGTTAAACTAACTGGGAAAACCTATACTATAGTTGAAGATGCTGATCTTGTACTCTATCCCTGTCTGTATTATGAATAAATCTATCTCTTGAGAGCAAACATTGAATCGAAGTTTATTTTTACGGAATAGTGTCGGGGGACAAATGTTACATGGTTTTACGGTATTTCATTTTTTACTCACCCTGTAGTAGATATCAGTTATTCAGACTTTGACTGAGACAATGCAAATAAAAACAGTACTTTTTTATATGTTTGAGATACGTAGACCAGGTCCAGTATATACAGATATGTATTATCTAAACAAAAACAACACTATCTGGATATTAAATTTGTTTTTGTTTTTGATTAATTTCTTTCTTTTCTTTTGTTTATAGTGTTTGAAAGGTCATTCACTAAAATCCATTGGTTTCAATTTTTTCCCGCCGAATCATAAGGCAACAAATTAAGTTTAATTGTCTTTCATACATTTCTGTTGTCTGATAAAAGAGGGAGTTGCCGTATCTTTTAGAAACACTGTTTTATTTGTTGTTGGCCATTTTGAAAACCACGGTAGCTAGAGACCAATCAAGTAAGTTGCATAAAGATTCCAACAAACTGTTATAATTTACAAATAGCAAATTAGCCTGACTATTAAATAGAAGTGAAATATGTAGTTTAACTTTTTAATCTGAGTAGAATTCTTGGCTTTAAATTCTAAATTAAACACTTTGAATAGGCCTATAGAATAAAATGGTAGGGGTAGTAATAGGAAGAACTGTGATATGGGTGGGGCCTTAAAAATCCTCAATTTTAATTTTATGCATACCATCTAATTTGACTTATATTTTGATTTTAAAATTACCCTTGAAAGATGTCATTGATATACAAATGGTCTAAATTATTGGTCTAGTTTATGACCAATATTTACGATATATTTCCGTGTAGTCTTTTTAATTGAGTACGCTATCCTGTCAAAATGGTCATTTTGCAACATACAATCATGGAAAAAAAAGGTTGGCACACTATGTCCAAATAAGGGGGGAAAGCACCCACCCCCTCTCCCCAGAGGCAATGTTGATCCGAGTCATGTTATCAGAAGCCTTCTACTTTCTATTAAACAGTGCTGTGTCACAATTCTGATCTCAATTGCGAGCTCAGGGATGATTGAAATAAAGTTGCGTCAAGTGTGCCAACTATTTTTCTTCCATAATTGTAGCTTTTTCAAACAATACAAAATGAATAGGAAATTCATGGAGAAAGACAAGAACAACTAAGCTATTCCCTACATACCTGTAAATAGACCATGGGAGGGGGGGAGGGGTACTCAGATTTGTTCTGGTACGGGTGTGCCGCCAGCAAAATGAAAATTGACCCAAACATTTACCAATTTTCGGGGTGGGGGGGGGGGGGGGGGGGGATGGACCCATGTTTTCCGGAGACCCATAATTTTCCTATGCATTTCACAGATTTTGCTAAAAATTCTGTGAAAAAGAATACATTTGTGAGTTAAAATATAATGCATAGGCCTATTTTCTGACCTGAAATTGAATGTTTCCCATCATTTCCCCAAGCTATATCCCATGGTTTATACATTTAAGAAACCACATAATTTCATTATACCTTGTGGCCCTCCTGTTCCGCAATTTAGTAACATTTAAATCTTATTAATAAATAGGACTCTGGTGGGTGGGAGCTACTGCATACAACGTCAAATCCCACATTTGACACCATGTTACGTGATGTGTGCTCGTCTTATTTTCACGGCGCACTATGATGCGTCATGTGTTACGCGTGCCGACTGCATGGTTACAGTACGCATAGAGATAAACACACATGGCCTGTAGCAATAGTCTGAAAAAGCCCTGGATTTGGGCTGTTTTTTCTCATATCTTGGTCAATTCTGTACGGTTTTTGGCTATTTATAGCTTATAATTATTACCCATCTCATTTTATACCGTAAATAAATAATAATAATAAAAATATATATATATATAACCCATCTCAGAAGAAACATGAGAGACCCTTTTAAGGATACATACATACATACAACATTACACAAATTATAGTTCGATTGACCAAGAGACGGGTAAGTTTGTAAAACAATGTTGATTAAACTTTACCTAATTATTAATACTGTTGATATTTGACCCAAAACTGGGCATGGGTGTTGGTCAAAGGAGGTTACCCAACAAATGTAGTAATGGTTGTTATATGTTTTCTTCAATTGCTGGGTACATAATGACCAACAGTTTGTTAATAATTAATGTATCACTGCTAATAAGTGCTATGGTTGCCTTTTTCTTATATTTTGCTTCAGTTGTGACCAACAGTAGATGAAGCAAGCACCAATATAGAGAGCTCTTAGAAAAATGGGATGTGGTATCTCTCGTAATAACTTACCAGGTAAGATGTGAACAAGAAGACACAAATATAATATCCATGGGAAAAGGTGAGAATAAAAAACCATGCTGGAAATACCATTTTCTTCTAGCTGCCATGTGTATCAGTAGCTCAGTGATGTGTTGATGTTTTTCTGTGTGTGGTTGTAGTATCTTAGCTTCAAGCGGAGGTTAGGCAAAATTAAATTAATTGTTTGTCTCAAAGCTCCCGCGCGCGTTAGTTTATTGATGCGCATTAGAAATACAAAATTCTGAAAAAAACTTTTTCTTTTTTTCTTTTTTTTTTCAAAAAAAAAAAAAATCCCAAAATTTCACAGATTTTTCAGATTTTCATTGATCACATCATCTTAAATTATTTCAATATTTTATATTTAAAAAAAAATATTAAAAAAAACTTGAAAAAACCCGCATTCCGCATTAGTTTTACAACAGGAGAGGAGCTTTGAGACAAACAATTAATTTAATTTGGCCTTACGTGAGTCAGATGTATTCCTGACCAACAATTTGTTATTGGTGGCTGTGATCTGGGCACTGTAGATGATGTTGGAGGCTAAGCAATATCCTTAAGTGGGCAGTTGTCTTTGGTTGTGGCAGTTGCATGTTTTGGGTGTTAGCTGTTTGAGTTCTTTGTTGTTAAATGAGACTTTCTTGTTATGGGACTTGATGATGCTGGCTATACACTGCAAATCGCAGAGAACACCTCAGACGTGTTCATAAATGTAACACCTTATATATTTATAGATCTTTTCGGTATAATATTGTGTAAGTTTGTGCAACTATAATGAACATAGGCATTCAATGTGACACTCATATTTTCGAACACATTGAATGGTTCCGAACTTTGTTCTGACGAGTCCGAGGTGTTCAAATACACTGCCTTAGAACACTAGTTTGCTAATTTAGAACACTCATATTTTAAACACATTGGATGGTTCATGCGACCATTACACAAGCAACGTAGACCCTTTTTTCCATCTATATGAAACCCTTAAGAATAGTTCAACCCTAAAGAATAATTCTTGAATATTAAAGAACACTAAAAGGATCTTGTGGTAAACATAACTGATTCTTTCCAACCATTTTAGATCTAATATTGAGAACAATAGGCCTGTTCAGACGTTAACTAGTCTTGAGACAAGTTAGTCTCGTTCTTTAAAAAAATATTCAGAGCACCTGTCCAGATGACAAACATAGCCTCAAATCTAGTGACACTGCGGTAGCTTTGAGACTAAAAGGTCGCGCGATTCTCTGATTGCCAGAAGTAATGCATTGACCCCAGATGACCCTCTGCTAATCTCACTCGCGGTTAACATAGTTGAAGGATTCACACAGCAAACATGTTCTCAGCTAACACTCGGTAAGTGCTTCAGAACTAGTTAACTGCTAGATCTTTGAGGGTTACAATTCCAGCTTTGAGGCCTAAAAAAACTCTCTCTTTTTTTTTTTTGATTTTTAGAAGAATTTAAAAAAAAAAAAGTTCTCTGAAGCTTGGAATAGCAAAAAAACCTTAGTTAACCATGACACGATTCATAGGGCCATTCACCGAGTTTAAGATGCTAATCTCTATCGTCTGAACGCTGCTAATGTTGCTTTAAAAGTGTTTCACCCTACTCATCTTGTTGGGAATTCATTACAAACCATTTAAAGTTCCTGTATGCACATTAGAGTATGTCAACATGTTTAGGGTAGACTTTCCATCCGTTTCAAACATGCTGAATGCTGACTGGCTGGTTCAGGGCTCTTAGCGTGTTAACATGTCTATGAGTACATGTACGCGGGGCATTCAATAAATACCTTCAACCATTGAAAATCATGACATGTGTCAATAAAATAAACTTATGATACTTAAACTGTAAGTCTCACCCCTTTCTCACGGAAAATTTCAAACATGTGGGTCATTTTATCATGTAATTTCAGTACTATAAACATTAGGGCGGGGTGTAAATAGGGAAGGTATTTTGTTCAAATCGGCCATGGTCAAAATGTATTCCACTTGACCCCACATGATTAAATATGCACTTTAAAAAAATCGGAGGGGGTCTTCAGACCCCACCACTATCCTTAATCCCCCTATAGGTGAATACATGGTAAAATTGCCAAATTGGTGTAGCAAAATTATATTTCGACCTAAAACAAATTGAAACATAATTTTTTCAGCACAATGCATTTCTATAAGGTCCCCAAAATGACATACGAAAAGTCCGAAAATATAAGATTTAAAATGGCCGCTAATTTGAGAATTTTGGCGGCCATTTTTTATTTATGCAATTTAAGATGCACACATTAGGGCAGATATGTCTTTGTATGTCCTTTGAGAATTAATGCATTCATAAAATATATGCTGAAGCTATTTAAAGTGCCATAACAACTATTTAAGATAAGAAATAAGTCCAAAACAATGAAAATACTCAAATTAGCGGCCATTTTAAGTTTATGCAAATTATCATATTTCTAACACTCTGATATTTTCAGACTTTTAGTATGTCATTATGGGTACCTTATAGAAATGCATTAAGCTGAAAAAAATATGTATCAATTTGTTTTAGGTCGAAACCTAATTTTGCTACACCAATTTGGCAACTTTACCATGTATTTCCCCTATAGGGGGATAAAGGGTAGTGGTGGGGTCTGAAGACCCCCTCCGAATTTTTTTTAAAGTGCATATTTAATCATGTGGGGTCAAGTGGAATACATTTTGACCATGGCCGATTTGAACAAAATACCTTCCCTATTTACGCCCCGCCCTAATAAACATCATGGTCTCTGGGCACTGTAAATTGATAAGAATCAGCATTTTGCCCATAGATGCCCCGTAAAACACCAATTAAGACAAATACAAGATAGGAATTTGCAGGACTGGCGGAGACCATATTGGAACAGTTTTATTGTAGAACATACCTAATTTATATGGGTTACGACGACGACATACTCATCAAATATCACCACGACTTTAATATGACATTTACACATTAATTTATAACATTTACTACTACGGACAACAGGATATACGAAGACGAGGTAGACATGACATATGCAAGGCATGACATATGCAAGGAACACAACGGTGTACACGACGAACACAACGTGGACATGACAGAAATAGCTGCCGGAGGGAGCCGGGGCGAAAACATTTCCCATGAGCCCAGCAACGGAAGGCTCAGTCACCGCAATCAGTGGTGACGCGGAAAATGCACCCGCCCCGCCCGACCCTCACTTCACTCCTTACAAGGGACCGATTACAAGATGACATCACTGCGGCAAAAGCAGGCATGGAAAGCCGGCCATTCCCCAGCTCATTGTTTCAGTGATGTCTGTCCCCGCTACACGTCTCTGCTAGCAGGAGAACCACACTTTTTACATCCCTTGTAAACACCCCCACATAACCAGGCAATGTTTTGTGTATGTCCCTGGTTGGTCCCCCACTCCCCCTACCATGTCTCAGTGCATAACTACGTTAAGTATCGACCACACAGTGCCTGAAGACCCTATGTCCGCTTGCGTTGAAGCATGCAGGCTCTTTAATGACTGCTCTATATCACTACTATCTGGTCTGTACTCTGTTTATCGGAGACGGCCGGGTAGCTCAGTGGTTAGAGCGTTCGACTTGTGTTCGAAAGGTCATGGGTTCGATTCCCGCACCGGCTCACGTCCTTGCTTTTTAAGTTGGAATATGAGTCGAGGCTTGTTTAATGTTTGTTTGAGTTGTGGAACTTGCGGTAGTTTAATATCTGCCTCCCTGTTAAATTATTTAATGATAGTTGGATATGCTTGTATTGGTATCAATTAATGCATGTTCGGAAATGCACGCGTAATCTATTCAAATGTCACATTTTAAGCTGCATGATTTCTTATAATATGCAGGAAATCTTGTCTTTTACAGTTTTGGGTTAGGGATCACGTCAAAACTCAACCGCGAGGCAACCGCCGGTTACGGCCGGTTCTCACAAAACGTGTCGTCTGTTATAATGTACACACATAATAATGAGGTCAAATAGTTACACTCTGGTGAACACGACCGGTTGATAGTGCCTTAGTCACACGCGTGAGCAATAAATTCTTAAAGTAATGTGCTCTCAAGTCTCAGTTGAAACCAGTACAATACAGCTATTGATTTTCGCTGGGGTTGGCTTTTTCAATCGGTTTATAGCTCAATTAACTTTTTAAAATCAATACCGAAAGTCCAAGGGTGCGCTATTATGACCGCAAAGTAACAGATTGATAGTGTAAATTGGTCCGGTTACCGCATTAAGTTAACCGGCGGTTGTTCAGTGTTGCATGCGTGAATATGCATATACCAGTAAAACAGTTGACCTGAAAGAACCGGGCGGAGCCGAACGTAACCGGCGGTCAACGGGCGGTCGAGTTTTGATGTCTTCCCTTAGGCATTGGGTATCATAAAAATGAAGCTAATAATATTTCCAAATTGTAAACCTTGATGGGGCCTATTTAAATTACAGCATCGTTAGAGATGAAGATGTAATCCCACTTCCTTTTTTTGGTGATATTTTATATGGAACACCTCCAAGAGGGTGGGAGTAGCAAAAAATCATATATATTACTGTATTGGCATTTTGTTCTTTGGTAATAATGTACACCTCCCAGTGATGCGGTCTTAACCAAGTCTCATACAATGACAATGGTAGAGAGGACTTCTAACACTGCAAAAAAATTAACTTTCACACTCATTTTAGAGTGGACATTTTCCACTCTAAAACGGGTTGTCCTGCGTTTCACTCCCTTCACTCCTTTTCGAGTGAATTTCCACTCTTTCCACTCGTTTTACATTTAGAGAGTTCAATCAAGTCCTTTCAACACCTGACTTTCACAGCTCAGGAGAGAATTAAGGTAATATGCTTATGCACTTATCAATTGCAATCCCGGCCCCGGGGGACCCGGGGCATGGCGGGGACTATGCGGGGACCGTACGCAAACGTACAAAAAACGTTGCCCGGCTATGCGGGGGCGTGTAGCCGGGACGTACAAAACGTGCCCCCGCTAGCCGGGGCGTGTAGCCGGGGCGTAGCGGGGACGTACATTACTGAAAAATTAGGCCGGGGCATTGTAGCGGGGGCGTACGCTAGGGTACACGAATGTACACCCGGGGCATAGCCGGGGCGTACACATACATAGCGGGGACGTACGCTAAGGTACACAAAATGTACACCCCGGCTATGGGGGGCCGGGACAGTACGCCGTCGTACACTTTGTCCCGGCACAGGGGGGCCGGGATCGTACGCCGCCATACACTTTGTCCCGGCCCAGGGGGGCCGGGACTGTAGCGGGGGCGTACAAAAATATGTGCCCCGCCCTGCGGGGACCGTACACGACTGTAGCCGGGACGTCACATCGGCAATTTGTACGTCCCGGCCCTAATCCCCGCTATCCCCGGGTCCCCCGGGGCCGGGGCTGCAATTGATAAGTGCATTATTAATCAATTCCCAAAGTGTCAGCACTTTCCCTATTTTCTACAGAAATTCGAGCAAGTAAAATTTTAGGGAATTTTCAAAAAATAAGAAAAACTTGAGCTTGATCCGTTCTTTCCAGGTAAAACAAGATAGCAACAAGGACACAAAAGCGCACAGCTGCAGGAGGCCAAGATATTGGATGGACTGGGAATCAGCCTGCTCAGGATCCAGTAGACACCAGGGGCGCCAAAAGAAGAACTCAGATGGATGTGCAAGAGGAGCTGACAGATCCTGGAGGAAATCAATCTCAAGGTCAGAATAACGTAGAGTTTATTTCCCAAAAAGGTCAAATATGTTAAGCTTCAATGATTTCCAATTCCTTTGAAGCTATACATTTACAAGATGAGTTTGTCTAAAGTGAAAAGAAACATAATCTGCACACAAGTAACGTCTACACCTTTTTGGTAATGATTAGAGTTATAATGCATAAAATACAAAACCAATGGACAGTGCATACAAATGATTAATAATCAATCATCAACCAATCTTGAGCAAAGATTTAGAATTTTTATGGTGTTCTTCGGTTAAACCAAGATGCATGATTTATTGATTTTTCTTTGGCATAGTCGAAAGCTCTAACATTGAACAACATTACTTTAGATACCAAAATCTCAGATTTGATCAGATTTTATTTAAATTAAGAGGGCAACCTCACTCAATTCTCTGAATGTACCATTAAATAATGATGAACCTATAATTAATTATTCTATTTTTGCTAACAGTGATCATGGATAACAGAACCAAAGTGCAAACAATCATTAGAAGAGTACATCCGACACTTCGTAATCAATTGAATCTTAATGAAGAGTTTTTGATTGAGCTCAAGGCAACTGACCCAGAAGTCATATCAGATGAGGAGCATGACGAAATTAGAACAAAAACCGGAGCCAAAAGGATAGACCACTTACTTGACTCAATCAAGTTGAAGACAACTGGTGCTTACTTTTCGTTTATGAAAGTTCTTGAAAGAAAAGATGGTGATCTGTACAAGATGGTCAAAGAAGTTCAGGACACAATTTTTACAGGTATGAAAACAACTTTGGAATAAAACAAAGGGGGCAAACAGGTTGTACAGGGGTCCAAGGGGGGGGGGGGGGGCACATGCTCCACTGGCTCAAAAATGTGGGTATATAAGACACAGACAAAAAATACCAGATAATCTAATACACTGTAAGGGGTCGTCCAAAATTATCGCCATTTTCACTTACGTACAGAGCGTACGTAACATTTTACCCCCCTCTCCCCTCAAGTTACATACGCAATAAATGGCGACATTTTATTTTATTTTGTACTTTAAAAACAAAATCCCGCCTCTCAAGATCGCCATTTAAGTTACGTACGGTTGGGGTATATTTCGACCCCCTCCCCCCTCTTACGTACGCTTTGTACGTAACTGAAAATGGCGAAAATTATGGACGACCCCTAAATATGGTGTTGCAAAATGGAGACAAGCATCATGTTTAGGTTTTCATAATGAAAATTTTGGCACGATTTTAAGCAAAATATCCAGTTCCAGCTCTGTGTGCGGTAGTCAGGGAGGGTTGACCTTCTAAATTTTATAACAATAGAAAATCACCATGCATGAACGCACACTATGCACACAGACCGAGATTTGCATTGTAACTCTATTTTACCCATGCCTTCAAGACGTCAACAAACGGGAAATTAGTGCGAATTTAACTACAACTTGTGCTTCGTTGCTATAAGACCAATCAGGCCGAACCTTATATCATTCGAAAGATTTTATTGTCAGCTATTTATATCCGTTCACCCCAAAGTTCGTCGACCTTCAGCTCCTGAGTTACGCCAACCGTAGGACGGGGTGGTCAATTTAGAGCTAAAATTGTGATTTTTCACTTCATAACAGGAAAAAAGGGAGGGTTTTCGGGTTTAAAAAAATCAGTGCTTCGTTATGCTAGCATCAATCGTAACAGTATTTAGTCAAGAGTAAAGCTTTAAGTGTCTAGTTTCATAATCCGTTCGCCCCAAATTCAGGAAACATTACGTTGTGTATTTTAGGGACGATTTTACGAAAAAAGAGGTAACATTTTCAAGCGGTTTCAATGAGAAATGGTGCATGCAAAGTTTTGTTGGAGCAGTTGCGGGCTAGTTTTCATTATGTTTAAACACTTGTTAAAGATTAATGATTATTTTCAACATTAAACACTTTAGATCAGTGTTATAGCTAGAGCATTTTAAGTGCCAAACTCCTATTTCCCTGCCCAGGGGTCCAGGGACCAAATATTAATGTATTATGTGAACAAAACGGGGAAAAGACCATAAAAATACTCAGTTTGCTTCCATGTTCCTTCAATTGTATTATTTAGTTTATCTATTACAATTTTGTGGCGAATAAGTGCTGGGTGGGAGGGCTTTCATTGACTGTGAGGGCCGGGCGCAAATTGCAAGTGCCTGGTGGGCTCGCCCCTGTGCCGCCCGCCGTAGCTACATCCCTGACTTAGATTATTAGAAGTGTTTTAATGCTAAACACTTAAACCAACTAAACACAAATCTTTTCTCTGTTTTGCAACACGTTTTACTTAGTGTACACCCATGAGATGAGTATAAGGGATATGGGGTACTACATTGTAGGGACCTGAATGATTAATTATGTTCCAGGATCACCCGATACTGGAATATTTGAAATGTGCCAGTAACGACCAATACTGGAACACTTACTTTGTACCAGTAACCCGACCAGTAACAGACGAGACTGGGTATTCCAGTATCTGACGGTATTAGTACAGTCCGGAATCTGGGACTTAAGTACACTTATTCTTGGGGGAAAATCATGGTTATTTTTAATTTTTGTTTGTTTATTATTCATAATTCATTTTAGGTGTGTCCCAAGAAAACCCTCAGTCGAATTTCAACTTAGAAGAATGTCAAGATGAGCTGAAGAAATTCTACCTAGATGAAATGGGTAAGGTGCAACTACTACCATGGGGACAGGGACCAGATGACATTGCTGATATGGAGGCCATCTTTGTTGATCTGGAGTTAGTCAAGAAAGAAACAGCTATATCGTCAAAAGAAAGCACAACATTAGACAGTAATGAAAAGTTGGTAGCTCTGAAAACAAATCGAGGACAAAGGTTAAATAGGGTTCTAGTTCAAGGTGAAGGAGGGAGTGGTAAGAGCACATTACTTGCTAACATTGCATACAAATGGGCCTTGCAAAATCCACAGTCCCTATTATCACAGTATCAATTGGTATTTATACTTGGTATGCATGAAATACAAGATCAGAATGATAATTTCATAGATCTTATCTTCCAACAAATTCTACCAAAAAAAAGTAAGGTATCACCAGAAGGCCTTGAAGATTACATCATATCTCATGCAAAAGATGTATTACTCTTAGTTGATGGTCTAGATGAAGATAGTTCAAGCATACTTTCAAATCAGTCTGGTGAGGTAACGCAGGTATTGCATAACAGGATGTTACGTGATTCTTGTGTTATTCTCACGAGTCGTCCCCACAAGGTAGATGATCTAGGAGATTTTAAGAGAAATTATGTGCATGTAAACTTGACAGGTTTCTCTAGAAATAACATTGTGCACTACATTGCCAAAATTATACAAAATAATGACAAAATCCAAAGATTACTCAAAAAGCTAATACAAGAGCCACATCTCATGGCCATGGCAGCCACACCAGTCCTTTTGCTAATGATCTGCCTTCTTTGGGAGGATCAATGTTCTTTACCAGATACAAAGACACAACTGTACCAAGAAACAATGAATTTTCTATGGCGAAGACACCAGAAAAAGATTGGATCAAAGATTATGTTTGAGTCACAGGGAAATAATATGGATCCTGACCTGGAGACCCTTTTGTACAAATTGGGTAAAGTAGCCTTAAATGGTATAGCCCCATTGCAGGAGACCGAGGAGACGGTTATGTTCACTGATAGGGATTTTGGAGAGGATACCTTTATCTTAGGGTGCAAGGTCGGAATAATAAGTAGAGAGCGTTTGAGATCAAAGCTGAATGTAGTGTCATCTGTCACATTCTTCCACAAAACCTTTCAGGAATTTAGTGCTGCTGTGTATCTGACAAATTTGTATGAAATTGACAGACCGGAATTTGACAGATATTTACAAAAACTACACTATTTGGATAAGAAACATATCCTACATACAAAACCAGGTGTTTTGGAATTCTGTTGTGGTACAAAGCCTGAGATAGCCCCAGTTGTGATGAAGCATAATGCAAGCCTTACATGTCAATGCAACACGTATTATCCTAAATTATCCCACATTCATATGTCACTTGGACTTCTCTGTGTCTTTGAAAGTCAACTCACCCACAAAGAATGCTTGAATTATCTTCAAATTTACTCCACCCTCAGCCATGTTTCCCTTCGTATTTCACATGAGGACATAGCATCTATATTGTACCAGTTGAAATTGATATCATCACCATCAGTGTCAAACAATCATCTCTTTCTACCTCTACTGAGTTACCTGAGAATCACAATAGGGTTTACTCCATGGCTCCATAGACTACTGAAATACACACCAAACTTAGTCACATTAAGGATTGACCTTAGACCTGCTAATATAATTGACACCTTAGATTTAATCCCTTTATATGAATCAGTGACTGACCTACACCATCTGTGCCACCTGTCTATGCTACACACACCACATATCTATAGCCCAGATATCACAAGTATGTTGCGCATGATGCTTTCTCACACCAAAGAAAACATGATTGAAACATTTGCCGTGCTTGGTTTTCAATTTGACTGTAACGTGATGGCAGAATTTCTAAATTCAAATCAGTCCCTGATTCAATTGCAGTTGAAGCGCCTAGATAACCTAAATGAGCAGACAACAATCACAGAAATACTAAGTGTCTTACCAAATCTCAAGAACCTGAACCTGTTAGCACTGCATGGTTACAAGATCAGTAGTGATATTAAGAACTTGAAACCCATTATCTCACAATTGGAGATTTTGTGTCTGAGATTCAATCAACTGGATGAAAAGCATATGATTGAATTATTCTCATTTCTGAATAGGGGACATAAATTAAGAACATTATATCTCAATGGCAATCCAATAACTGTGGCATCAATGACCTCTCTTGTACACTGTCTTCCTGGTGGTCTTGAGGAGCTACGTCTAGAACATACAGATTTGAATGATGAGACAGCTTGTATCTTGGCTTCTTGTCTCAAGGCTGGGTCTACAATTCGTACCCTTGGTCTTTATAGAAACCCAGATATTGGAACAATAGGGAAAGATGCTTTACAAGGGTTACCTATACAAATATGGTGGGACATCACATTGAATGCACGCCCTGTAACATAATTATTGGCCATTAAGTGACACAGCTAATGGGGATGGCGTGTTATGGTAACATTCCTCTTTGATAAAATGAAACAAGGATGGCAAGATAAATTATAGAAAATCCTAAATATATCTTTACTATATTCGAAGCCATTTTTAAGACGGTCTGTAACCTTTTAATTACTGTATCGTTCAAGGCATTAAAAAACCTTTTTTTTATGTAACTCAAAACATACCTCTTTTATCCAATGTCTGATTTTAACATCATCAAAACATGCAAATATCAAGATTTAAATTGAAACCTCACAATTAATAAAAGTTAGCCTTAAGAATCAGGAAATATGATGACTAGAAGCTTCCCTTTAATTTCGTTATATTTTTCAAGACATTTTACTTCATATCTAGAAGAGGTATGTTTTAATGTGATGGGTCAAATATATCAGTTTGTAAACCATGCACCACCATTTACAAACTTTAGGGTACACTTACTTATGCCCAGGTATTAAAATCACCGTTTTGTGATTTCTTTATTTTAAAAAAAAATCCACTTTTTTAGCAAAATCACAAATAATTATGGCAAAACTATGCTCTGTTTTTTCCGCGAAATCTCAAGCATTTTAGTACCACCCTTTTCAAATAAAACATGAAACCTGTTTTATAGAAGCAGTAGGCCTAAGTAAAGAAAACTTTGCATTGTCTGTCATCCATCAATCAATATGTCCATCTAAATGTTTGTTGCACTAGAAACTGTTATGGACATACATGATTCCATGGTAAAATGTGTGCAATCCTTAATTACAAATGAGATTGTGATATGGAGTTTCCTACTCCTTGGAGATTTGCCAACTTTCAAAATGAAAAAGGAATCCTTTTTGTGATATCTTAATCGTGGAAGATACACTTTGTTGCCCAGTTTATACTCGCATGGGCTTAATAAAGTTTTGGGAGTGACAGTAAGGTGTTTGTTAGAACAGCATTCATGGGTCACCACAAGGCTTCCATGCATACAGGGTGAGTCAAAGAAAATTGTACTCAAAATGAATCATGACATTTCATGGTACCCTTTACCAGATACGTCTATTTTGGTAAAGTTACTGCATTTTGAAACCGAACACAATATTGAATATTTTACTCAATAATGCTTTAATATGAATGAACAAATGGATGCATGTATGGTACACAATTGTTAACTAATAAAGACAAATGAAAATGTGTAGTTATTTTTTCAAACATTAAATGCGAAATAATGCCAAAACAATGTCATTATTACACAAATTTAGCAACAACAACAGAAAATTTTGCTTTTGTGATAGTCTGACTCATCTCGGACTAGAATGTGGACTGTTTTCAATAATGGGATTCAATAGATGATCTTATAAGAGAAAATATCGCAAATCTTGTTCGGTTTATAAAATGTTGACTTTTACCCAAATGAGCATAAACTATGTTTACCACAACCAATTTCAACCAACTCAAATTCTTTAGAAAGCTAATGAGATAACCCGTCTGCCTCAATAAAAAATTTGAAGATAAAAAATTCAGAAGTTGAGTACACCTTTTTATTACTCGCCCTGTACCACATTTCCCTAGCCCTGCAGTCCATTTGCTTCCCTATAGCGGGTATGAACGCTTTGGTGATAATTAGTTTGCCTATACCGTTTCTTTATATTTTGATTCCCATAAATCCGCAATGTGTTGGTTGTTAGGGTTAAAGGTCAACCAAAATGGTAATTCAGGTATGTTTTATTCAATGGAGGATATTGTTAATAAAGAATTTTAAATAATTACCCTTTAATATTGCCCAGGAAACAAAATAACGAGTTTCTAAGCTTGTGTAATTTGTATCGAACTATCATACTGACTATGGCAGGTTACTACCCTGCAGGCCTATAATACATCACAGGTGTTACTCGGACTCGCACACCGGAACCTCTATAGGTTGATAGCATATGTATTCTCTGATAACTTTAGTTTGATCACACTTATCAACTGAGTCCCAGACGGATACCGAATTGGGAGTTACACCTGTTATGTAGTAACGTGTCGTCCCCATATTAGTTCATCCCACACTAAAAAAGAAAAACTGGCTGTATGATTGGTTGTATGTATATCTTTTTCCCTGGACAATATTTAAGAGTAATTATTTTTCCATTATATTTTTCTAAAAATTCTCCATGAAGTAAAGCATACTTGAATCATCATTTTGATCCCAAAGAAATGTATGAACTATGTCAATTTGACTTTCTGATATCATACATTTATGCACACAATTTTATTTTTGATATTATACATTTATGCACAGAAATGTTTTATTTTTGTAAATAAATTTTGTAAATAAAAATGTTTGATTGTGTTTGCATTATCTTATTATTTCTTAGGTCTTTATAAATGAGAGATTGTCAAGAAAAATGAAATTTGGAAAAAATTAATTGTTTCAATATTTAAGTGTAATAATGTATTGGGAAATGTTCAAATAATGGGGCTAGATACACATGAATCAATTTATGTGGTGAGTGGTGCTGACCATTTTGATGTGATCTACATCGAATTGACCAAATTGTGAAATGTTACATGATAGATAGCGAATTAAGTTAAACGGTTTGAGATGGTCGTTAGTATTATATACCCGAGTAATATGTGGGTGCAAAAAACTAAATTTCCTTGAAAATTAAGGGCGCATTCCTATACGTATCTCTTAGTGCCCCTTTAATGGCATTTGCGCTAGTTAGTCGGAGTCTTTATATTATATCTCAATGTTCTAATACTCTGACAACTATAAGAAACCAAATCTATTCACATTAATTGATGCAAATGTGTGTTATCAGACCAGTGATGGATGAAGTACTCGAGTCCCTTTTCTGAAGGACTCGTACTCGGGTGTGAAGGACTCTGGAATTCTAACAGGAGCAGTTGGATAGAAGGTGAAGATATACCATGGATATACATGACCTAATTTGTCTAATGACTGTTTTTAAACATGTTTCACCATTATCACAAACTGCCTAACTCACACTCACAGGGCTGACTTAATTAAGCAGATTTACAATCGTGCATTTATCAACACTTATGATTAGAGCATGTGCATAATGTAAGGCTAAAAAAAAGAAGTTGACTCGCCCTTTCCGACCGACCGGAATTTTCGGAAATCTAGGGTCACTATTTTTATTTTTATTTTATTTTTTCAGTCATATTTTTGTTACGAAATCGTGTCGCTGTGATCGAGGATATAGTGGAAGCCTCATCTACCAAGTGCGCTTGGAAGCGCGATATAAGTTGATTTCAGTATTCAATGCTTACAACTTCGTCTTCGTAAACGGTGATATTTCACTTCTGGGTTTGCAAAATGGCAATGGCGAAACAAGCTTCGATCCATACTTTCTTCGGCGGTACGGAATGATCTCTGAGTATTCAAAATCGATAATGCACAAATTTATAAATCCACGAATATCTTTATTTGTAAGCAAACCGTAAACAATTAAACCCACAACAATATTCCGCTATACAGTATATATGAAATGGCCGCTTCCGAAAATTACGCTGTCATTTTGACAGGTAAATGCGGGACAGAAATGTTATTTAGTGGAGTAGTGACCATGGATTTGGAAGAAGAAAACAAAACAAAAAATCAAAACAAAATCTGACCGTCTGTGCCAGATTCTGTCCCTGATAGGGCAAGTCAACTTTTTTTTGGTGCCTAATGAAGATATTACCTGAAAAAGCTTGGTTAGTCCATCATTGGATGAATGAAGCTCCGTTCACGCTTGGGTTAGTCAATCATTGGGTGAATGAAGCTCCGTTCACACTTGGGTTAGTCATTTATTGGGTGAATGAAGCTCTGTTCACACTGGGGTTAGTCATCATTGGGTGAATGAAGCTCCGTTCACACTTGGGTTAGTCATTCATTGGGTGAATGAAGCTCTGTTCACTCTTGGGTTAGTCAATCATTGGGTGAATGAAGCTCCGTTCACACTTGGGTTAGTCAATCATTGGGTGAATGAAGCTCTGTTCACACTTGGGTTAGTCAATCATTGGGTGAATGAAGCTCCGTTCACACTTGGGTTAGTCAATCATTGGGTGAATGAAGCTCCGTTCACACTTGGGTTAGTCAATCATTGGGTGAATGAATCTCTGTTCACACTCGGATTAGTCAATCATTGGGTGAATAAAGCTCCGTTCACACTTGGGTTAGTCATTCATTGGGTGAATGAAGCTCTGTTCACTCTTGGGTTAGTCAATCATTGGGTGAATGAAGCTCCGTTCACACTTGGGTTAGTCAATCATTGGGTGAATGAATCTCTGTTCACACTCGGATTAGTCAATCATTGGGTGAATGAAGTTCTGTTCACACTTGGATAATGCAATGTCAACACTTCGGTTCTTCTTTTTCAAATTGTATCGCTGTATGTCATTCAGGGCATATTTCAGTATAGGTGTAGCTTAAATTTAGTAGTGCATCGATGCTCCCACAGTGTGTGGTAGTCATGGTAGTGGTAACTATAGTTGTGTTTTCTGTAGTACGCCTTACTGCACTTCTCTTGCGTGCCTGTGGTGACACTCTTGTATTTGCCACAGTCAAATGTATTAATGCTACATGACCTGCATTGGTACCTTATTATACAAACACACATAGGACCTGTTGCAGATACTAAGTTACACCTTGTGTCAGAAACTCCATGTGTAATTACTGACAATATGGAAATGTCCTCAAATAGTGATGTCAATATTTCGGTTCTCTGTTTTCAAATTATATCAAGGTATGTCATTCAGGGTATATTTAATTTCACCATTTCATGATTAAGGGCTACATCTAAAGCGTCTGTTGGGGGTATTTCATCGGTATTGGTTACGCGGAATAATATCAGCCGGAAGCCATGTTACACATGAAATCCGATGTTCACGATCAAACATAAGAAGCCCGATAAGAAGGGGTCCGTGGATATTATATTTCTATCAAAGTAATCCACAAAACGTATTACTTTGCACTTTAAACCTGTGTGATTTTATTACTTTTTTTAACTGCAGCATCTGGGCCATATATGGGGAAAGTGGTAGTTATATATTAGGCCAAAAAAGGTTTGTTTGCCCAAACTCGACCGATCCATAAATTCAATAAAACAAACTTCTTTTTTCAAAGATATTGTTATGGTGAAGAATGTATGTTTAATTGATACTTTTCTTTTTAATCTATAGTTGCCAAATAGATAAACAAGCTGTCCTACACTTTATGTATACCCATACCCTCCCTTGTAAACTCTAAGGACTCCTGCAAATTCAAGATTCTAGCAAAAACAGGACATTAAATATGGTCTGGTGGTTTGTACTACAGGCTACGAGTCTGTCACCCTTGCATTCAACACACATGCTTTCACCAAGATGTTATAGACTTTTCACATTTTTGGTATGGTTCTATTAAAACAAACGTATAAGAATGTGAAAGTAAATGTAAACAAAATTGCTTAGTTTTTTCTACTCTAAAAGAGCTGGGTAAGCTTTAGAATAGAACTCCGAAGTGTCTATAGCATCAACAAAAAAAGAACAAGAAAAAAAAGGAATCAACTGACTGACCCACTTTTTTTATCCTTGTTTGGACAAACAAACCTCTTTTTTGTGGCCCAAGTTTCATTACTTGCAATATTTGCCTCTAGTTACCACTTTGCAAGTTATTAAATGAAAAAGATGGTGTGCAAAATTAGAAAATTTATGGGAGAGAGTACCACCCCCCCACCCCCCCCCCCCCCCCCTCCCCCATTTGACCTGTTTTTTGTTCTCCCCTGTTTTATTCACAAATACACGCCCATGAAGTTAGGGTTAAGGCACTTCAAGTGAATTCAAAACAACATTTCAAATTCATTCGTGACATACATATCTGTCTGCATATCTACAAGATTCCCATATTTTTAGACTGTCCAAGTCATGTCATGGCATACAACATAGCAACATTGTATATGCATGGGATCTTATCAAATACGTGTCTCTCAAACGGTGATGCCTCTTTTTGATGATGATACGCATCTCCCCGCATGGTGTATAGTAATGAAAGTTCAAATGCTTAAAAGTTTCTATTCCATGAGTGATTTGATTCAAATGCATGTTATATTCAAATCAAATATCAAGTTTTGCAGGGTGCAATTGGTTATGACTGTAATAACGAATTGTGACCCGTCTCATCAAAATGCACATGTTGGTGGCCTGAGTCAAATCTGAGTTATTGGTATGACTTGAAAGAGCACATTTTAAGCTTTGAAATGATACAATGTTGAAGGTAATCAGACTTGGTAATCACAAGATATGATTTGAAGAAGAAGCAACATTTGTTCTATTATTTTCTTGATACTTCACACCAAATATATTGGACTCTATCTCAAAACAGTGTTTGCCGACAGCTTGTCCTTTTTTGACGTGACTGGTCACAATTATGAAATACAAAGTCTAAGAAATACACAACAATAATAAATGGCATTTATTGTAATGATCAGTCCTATACCAGAAACAATAAAGAAACAAGAATGAATGAAAAAACTGTCTCACCAAATACCCCGTGCGCATAAGTATGTGGAGTCACCTTTGCTGCATTTAGAAAAGGCACAATAAAAAAAGCATTTCCACATTTTTGGTGTACTAGTTAACTCGGACACCTTAGCTTTCAAATGAAAGGTCAAGGGTCATTATTATTGTTTCAATTAGTTAGTGGTGACGTGAAACGTTACAATTATTGTATTTACTAAAAATTGTAAATTGTATTACACATAAAGGAAGAAGTATTGATAGAAAAACGAACTTTATCTGTGGTTTCAGGCAATTTGAGCTTTTTAATACTGAGTCGGCAGTGAGTACTACATGTAGTATAGTACAGTAGTTTGGTATAAAAATGCTAAAATATCGCTAAATTCAGTGCGAAATTAGTATTTTAATGATATTTTATATCAAATGTGTCTATTACCGTAAATAAATGGCTTTAATGGACAATATGTAGTTTAAATATCAAAATCTTAATTTTCAATAACCCTGTAACAACACTATATGTAATTAAAAAACTTCGCTATGTTCAGGACGTCTCGTGGCGCAATTGGTTAGTGCGTTGGACTTCTACTGCCTCCATCACAGATGGCATTCAAAGATTACGAGTTCGAGTCACGGCGGGGATGATGTTTTTTGTGTCATCTAACATTAACTTTTTTTACTCTCAAATTAAATAGACATATTAATAACACTCTAGTTTGCACATTTCATATTCTTTTTTTCAATACAGATCATTTAAAAATATTTTTTTGGATAAAATGGTTTTAATTTTCGATTTAGCAACTTACTGTCTATAGTTTATTGAGTGGATAAACCATTTGCATTGCATACATTTGCTTTCAGACAACTTGTTCATGGCAAAACGGTCCCCCAGTGCGCGCCCCGGGAAATCCAAGTTATTTTGTTGCACTTTTAAATTTGTCATAAAGTACGTTTTTCTCGTAATTAAACATTGGAATTTAAATTAAATTATAAATAATGATATTCTTTCTTTTAATTCTTTTTCTTCCATAACTTCATCACATATAGCTCACATAACGTCTCGATGATTTCCTTCCCGGAATGACACTAGCCTATACACTAGTGATCCTCTTGCCAACTTCCACAAAATTCAACAGATCCATTCCAAGTCTTCTCATCCTTTTGTCACCTAATAAACACTCGTACACCCAGTTTTTTAGAAGACCTTGTTTCTATTTATATTTTTAAAAATCACATATCGTATAGCTACTTTCCAAAGTGTATGTGAGACAGACCTTTTTTGTGTGCATAATCATGATGAAGATGAAGATGATAAAGCCAATCATATTACATTGATTTTACCAAAATGATTTGACTCAATTGACCGTATTGCCAATAACTCTAGAGGGAATGTCATAGGAGATGAATCCTCTATCGCTGTAAGCAACATTGACAGGTGTACGATTTCTCCCTTTGCTGAATTACTGGAAGGCACCAACCAATTAGATCTGCCGTGTCCTCCGTGTTGTCGTCGTCGGGTTAAAATAGGCCAAATCAATGAGCGCTGATTGTGCCAATGTGTACATTACGATGACCAGTCTTATTAAAGGGAAATTAAATTACGGCGGGGAATTCTCGTGGAGATGCGCGTGAATAGGACGGTGACTCGCTAAGGGGGTGGACGGCATAAAAGGGCCAGGACTGTGAAGGAAGGAAGTCAATCGATTGTGTGACTTGGGTCAATAGAAATGTGTTTTCTATAAACCAAGTCAAATATATAGGCATATATAGTTTGATCAGTTCCAAATTGGTGAGCCTTCTCACAACAGCGTATTAATGCAAAATGGTATGGACGCACATAAACGCAACAAGTGTACGCTATGTGCATCATATGTGCGATGTGTGCATGTGGCCAAAATAGCGTTTGTATGTCAACAATTATGTGCATATGGATTACTTTTGGACATGGAGAGATAAAAAAAACGGATATTTCTCGCCGATTTGGAAATTACTCAACTTTAAAGCATATATTTAGCTTTAAACATAGAAAAAAGTTCAAGATACACCTGTTTAATTGGTGTTACTAGAGATGATGGGCATAGAAACATGTGAATTACATTAGATTTCAGAGGCACTGGGGGTAATATTTTTAATATTTTAACAATCATCAGTGATTTCCCCTTGCTTTTTACCCATCCCCCACCCCCATTATCAATATTTCATAAGTGACAGCGATTGATAAATGTCGTAATATTTTGGGTCAATTTTCAAAAATGTCAAAATATACACACTCGACCAAATCTTAATATCAGCTGCAATTCAAGCACCACCCCCTCCCCCCTCCACTGACCCCTCTTTTCCCTTCAGGGCCCTTTATCATACAAACTCTAACCCAATGATGAGTTTCCCGCCACCCATCCAGAAATGGCCAAAACTGTCATTATTTTCATTTGAATTTTTGATTATTGACACTTAGACCTTGACTTTATCAAAATGTTCAACAGTCAAAATATCTATTACACCCCCAAGAATAAATTGTAATCAAATAATGAATAATGAATAGCGAAATGATTGCCTCATTAGGCCAGAGTAAATTCACCATGGGCTCATAATAGGATCATAAAGTAGTATGTATCAAATAGATATATATACATATTTGTGATGCAATGTGATTTTCTTTCAAAAAAAATTAAGGGAGTCCAAAATTTAAAGGTAGGGACATTTTTGCAGAATAAACTCGTTTAGAATTTTAAAATGATAATAATACCACATTTCAAAAGATTATCTTCTAATTTCAATGCTACTCCATTCCAGATAGCTATTTTTTACAAATAGGCTGTAGTACAGGAGGTGAATTACAATTTTGAAATTATACAAAATCTTAATCATGTAAATCCCCATGGGCGAACATGCCCCCATCATGAAAGGGTGAATTTTCCCCCATGTGCCCCATAGCACAATAAGTGCATTGACCTGGTAACAACGCCTGTCCCAAGTACAATGACAGGTTTATAACGGCATCAAATCCAAAACCAATCCCATATCTACCTAATGATGATTTACATTAAACTCTTTTGTACGAACATCTTTAGAAAAAAAATCGATGTCTAAAATAGAAAAAACCCATTCACGTTTGTGTTGTAAAATGGTTTTTAGATAATCATTCAAGAAACATTAAATGGAGATCTGCCATGTTGTCATTGGAAACTCACAACAAACAGCGGAATATATTGCGTGTTTGACAAATTCAACCAGCGGCCGCATTGATGAGAATCATGTGGTGGACGAACCTGCCCTGAGGGTGTACACACCCCACTCTCCCCTACTTGAGAGGTCTATAATTTGCCTTTTTGGAGGGTTTGGGTTGCCTCGGGTTGCTAATATTGAATTTTTTAATTATTCACACTCTGCCATGTAATCATGGAAAGCTTACAACAAACAGAGGAATATATTGCGTGTTCATCAAATTCAACCAGTGGCCGCAATGATGAGAATCATGTGGTTGGCGAACCTGCTCCGAGGCTGTACACGCCCCGCTCTCCCTTACTTGAGAGGTCTATTTGCTTTTGGGGGATTGCCTGGGGGGTTGCTAAAATGTAAGTAGAAGCATGTAGAAATTGGAGAAACTTCTCAACCAACAATGGAGCTGAAACACCTCATATTTAGTTCCATGATTTGGATAAAGTGCAAGTTACGAGTAAAATCTGCAAGATGTACGGTCAATTGTGTAATACATTAAGTTGCAATCTGCAAGATGTACGGTCAATTGTGTAATACATTAAGTTGCAATCTGCAAGATGTACGGTCAATTGTGTAATACATTAAGTTGCAATCTGCAAGATGTACGGTCAATTGTGTAATACATTAAGTTGCAAGTTAAAATCTGCAAGATGTACGGTCAATTGTGTAATACATTAAGTTGCAAGTTAAAATCTGCAAGATGTACGGTCAATTGTGTAATACATTAAGTTGCAAGTTAAAATCTGGAAGTTGTAGGTAAATATGTAGGCTACCCGTCTTAGCATAATTGACAATCTTAAAATTCAACAACTTGCAAACGATAGAAACTTGCATGCAACTCACATTTTCTGACTCAGAACTTGAACATTTTAATTTAACACAACTCCATATAACGTGTCGTAAGGTGAACTCAAACTTATCTATTTTTGAGGCCAAGAAAATCTGTTTTAAATATAATAGTACTTACCTGAGTGTGTGTTTGTAGTTTTAACAGTGGTTATTTATGATGGAAGCAATATGGAAAGAAAAGAAAAGAAAGAAAATATATAAATTAGTGTGGGAATTGTT
Organism: Ophiura sarsii; assembly: GCA_035610835.1. Lineage (NCBI taxonomy): Eukaryota > Metazoa > Echinodermata > Ophiuroidea > Amphilepidida > Ophiuridae > Ophiura > Ophiura sarsii. Next base: position 60,103,648 of record CM069453.1, read on the forward strand.
AGGTCAAATTTAGAAAATGTCACATTACAGGCTTACTAAACCAGTTTGCCAGTTCCCATATTGCTTTTTTCACATATTTTTTTGAATTGATTTTGTTCAACATCTGGGGATACTATTAATTTTGGGATAGGGAACTCCTATACTGAACATACATAAATATTTCTAATTATAAGAGAGCTCATTCATACAACAGCGCCACTTTATAAGAACAAACGGAATAAAAGGTCGCGTCAACGAAAATATGTAAGGAACTTATGCAGACAAGTCCCTCAGACACAACAATGAAGGTATGGTGTAAAGTGAGAAAATGAATTCAAAATGTATAAAACAAACAATGAAACATGAATTATTATATTATTTCAGTCATGCAAAAACTGCCAAGCATGTAAATGTTATCATAATTTTCAAAACCGGACAATTTTTCGGGAATTTTCCCAACAACTTTAATTAAGTCTAAGCAGACGACAAACAACGCCCATGCACAGCACCATGAAGACATGAGAACATGGCAGATAAACAATGTTCAAATTAAGAAAAAATATTGTGTTTTCCAGCCAATATCCATGATATGAAATCAGGTTATCCCCCAATGTTTTTGGTTGTCCGCCAAAGTAACTACAGTACAAATATTCAAAAAGTATGATCATTCAACAGATAACCTGCATGGAAATTTAGGTTATCTGCCAGCAATTTTGGCCAGGATTTAGTACCACCTAATTTGAACACTGCTGATAAAGTTCCCGGATGATATGGCTTCCGATATGGCTGTCTATACTCTATATACAAAACCCCAAAATAATAATATGATATAAGATACTCTTTGTGAGAATATTGATACATTATTAAATTTCCCAAACTTTACAAGACTAACAAGTGTCAGTTTAACCAAGTTTAACCAAGTTTAGAAAATGTCACATACATTGAACCACTTTGCTGAGTGCAACATTTGATTTGATTTGTAAAATTTAGAACTACTTTTGAAAAACAATACACAAATATTTTCCTGAGGTACCTGCTACGGACTGTCACCCTGAAGATTTGAATGTAAATCATCATTAGGTAGGTTTGGGATCGGATACGGATTTGATGCTGTTAAACACCGGTCATATATGTGGGACACGCATGGTTACCGGGTCAAATTAGAAGATGTTTTAAAATGTGGTATTTATAATAATTTTAAAATTATATTCCGCAAAGATGAACCAACTCCTAAATTTTAATCTGGAAGAAAATCACATGCATAACAAATGTGTATTATCTATTTGAAACATTCTACTTCACGAAGCCTGATTCTGAGCCCATGGCGAACTTGCCCCAGCCTATGGACGAACCTACCCCGGTGTGGGACAAGTTCACCATTTTGAGACTTTATCCTTTAATCAGTACTTTACAGTAGGGTACTACAATTGTGGTGTGTGTAGCCAAGATATCAATATTTCATTTAATGTCAATAGGTCCATTCAATCTTAAAAACTGACGTCTATAGGCCATTTCAATTGAAAATAGGATGAACACTCCCCGCTCTTCCCTACAGTCCTACAGTCCAGAATCTGGGACCTAAAGTACACTTTGTCCGAAATATAGTCTGCACCATATCCCATGGGAAAGAGTGCCTATGGTATGATTGGTCAATGATCAGTTCATGAATATTCATGAGGTTTAATATTTAGTAATAATTTATTTATTAAAACCCAAGCAAAATTGATTTGAAACATCTTATGATTTGTCAAACAATTGACTTGCTCCACCTCAGACCCTTACAATATCAGAATGTCATCAAACCATTATGTTTTCCACTTTACAAGACTCCAAGTATATTTAAACCAAGATTAGAAAATGTCACATAAATTGAACCACTTTGCCGAGTGCAACATTTGATTTGATTTGTAAAATTTAGAAACATTTTTGTAAACAAATTCACTGCACTCTGTGCAAAACACACTCAATATCGATATGACATATATTTTAATATATTTTTGGATTTTATTTTGCCAAATAATTGACGAAATATAATAATAACCAAACAATATCGATAGGATAAGTTATCACACTTCAGTTTTTGCACTTTGCAAGGCATCAAATATTTTTGACCAAGATTAGAAAATGTCACATATACTGAACCATTTAGCTAATTGCAACTTTTTATAGCCCTTTACATGCATTTCACAAGCTTCGATATTATTTTGTCTCTGATAGTTTGGTTTGCAGAAAATCCACCTTTGGTTTCAGGAGGTCCTGGGTTAAATGTCGAACACCAAGAGGGTACATTTGATTGTCAACGAGACCAAGGAAAAAACACACCCTGTTACACGGGTCAAACCAACCCTTGTGTGTGATTCATTATTTGTTTCAAATGTTCGAAAAAAAAATCCAAAACAAATTGAAAATGTTTGGAAATTGTTGAAAATTGTTGAAAATTTTGAAATTTGAAAATTGTTGAAAATGTAGAAAATTGTTTTTCATTCAACAACAAAACCAAAACCAAAAGGTCTAACCAACACTATCAGAGAAGTCTCAAGATCAAAAAGAAAGGTATGTATTTTGTCGCTTGACCAAGATTTGTTTTAGGTCAGACATATTAAAATTGCAAGTGAATGAGTGGGTGGGTGCAAATCCCTTTTACAAACACCATCGTTCAGTTCATGCTTGAAAGGATGATGACCTTTAAAGGCATGAGAATGAGAAGAAAAAAACATGAACAAAACTGAAAAAACTGAAAATGTGTGTGAAATCAAGCTAAAAAGGCCAAAATCAGGCTGAAATGAAAAGTAAGTGCAGATATTTGGACTAAAAAGAGAGAGAAGAATTCTCATGCCTGCCTCTATCTGCGTAAGCTACAACAAGTTTGCTAATTTCTTTAAAAATATGCTGCTAAATTAATATATATCATAGCTGTATGGTTAACTTTTTCTCTTGTCTCATCATGCTTGCTTCCAGTAGACCTTTATCAAGGCATGTCAAGGGTTCCTGATATATTCTGGCTTTATGATTGACTTTTGTCCTTGTCTCATCGTGCCTGCCCCATTATCTTGTACTGTACGGCTTGTACTGCATAGCAATGGACTGTCGGCTTTTACCCTACCCCAAACTATGGTGTGTGTCACTAACACTAGGGTAAGATAGGCAAAACAAATAATTTGTTGTTGTGTTGCCCTCAAGTGTCAAAATTTAAAGTTGGGTTAGTCGGTCAATTTTCCTTTCGATATTACTGTCAGACTGTGTTTTATTATAAGACAAAATTGGTAAAAATATCAGTTTGACTAATGTTCCTAGTGTGATAATACATGTAATAGTTTGAAATCTAACTATTCAAGCAAACTTATTCCTTTCAAGCAGAAATAGTAATATTTTGACGAATTGGGTAAAATTGTAATCGTAATTTATGTGACCCTGATTTTTGAGATGTAGAGTTCGGTCGCTTGAGGGCAATACACACCAAAAAAGTTGTTGGCCTAACGGTCTGCATTATTATGCGTGCATGTGCGCTGGCATATTTTTGCAGCACCGCAAATTACTGCGAACTTATGGTTCAGTAGAAACATGCTCTTTGTTATGTTTTGTGGGATTGTCTTGAATATAATCTATGTAAATGTCATAAGAACGTATTGATAACTCAAGTTCGAGCTGATTGTTTGAACCCTACTTTGCATGTAGCATCTATGGGAAGTGCATTGGCGGTGTATACCCTTGACTGCTTGTCAATCATTTTGATTATCCTTTGGGTTATAAGGGGGCACAGCAATAAATAAATCCCGTTGGATTACATGTAAAAAAGACACAAATCAGTCTCATTTATTTGCTCTATAGTACACATTTTGGGCAAGTGGGGAATGCTTGCAGTCAAAGATTATGCTTCAAATTAAAAATCATCAAAAAGTGTTACGTCTTCCAATTAGATTTTACGACATGATCATTTAAACAGCGCCACCCCATATTCAACCCAAACGCTATAGTCTTCTGACCGCATCCATTCAAGTGTATTCATCCATGTGATACATTTTTGTTAAAATAAAAAATCAACATTCTGCAATATTCTGAGCGAAGATTTCGTCGCTGTTCTGACATACCGGCACATCACTTTACTTAATTCTGTTGTGATGTGCCAGTATGTCAGAACTGATGTTAACTAGGGATGGGCAAGACTGCAAAGTGTGTCTATTAGTGAACACATTTGCCAAAGCCCCTCCCCCCCCCCCCCCATAAACTACTCATCAGTATTTTGAGTATCCTTTGGGTTATAACTGATATTAGCTAGGGATGGGCAAGACTAAATGAAGTGTCTCTTACTACTGTTTGTCAGTTGTTTTGAGTATCCTTTGGGTTATAACCATATTTAGTATCGCCGAGTAACGTAAATCAGGTAGTACGCCTTTAATCTAATTTATAAGATATTTAAATATTGAACAAACTTATAAAATTGCCGTTGCTTGTTAATACTTGTTATTTGCCAATCACAAGGCGACGTGAGATTTTTAAATTCAGTTCTCATCAACTTCTGTACTAGGAAAGGTCACACGTAAACGGACTGTGTTGTAAATAAAGATTCAACATTATTTGTCTCCTGTTGCTTTACTTAAAGCATCGTTTTTCTGGACGACTCTTCATATCCCACCGCTGCCATCCAACGCTAACAATGCATTCTTGCTGTCCATTCCATTCAATATATTCATCTTTGAATTTTAACTGGTTTAAAAAATGGTGAAATCGGGACCTGTATATTTTGACTCACCCTGTATTTTGATTCATCCTGGGTTTGTTGGGCTTTCATGCTTTCTGTCTCTAAAGCAAGGCTAAGTTTTACAACAGAGTTATGCAAATATTCATAACAAGGAGAGCTATTCTAGGCCATTCAAACATGCTAAATAGAACCCAACAGCTTCAAGGGGGCTCTGATCACTTAATCCCTGCCAAGGGGCCCTTCGGATTTATTTTTTGGAAAAGGAAATCCCCGTTTATTTGGAATGGGAATACTTTTTGTGTTGGGTGTACAGGTGAAACTACTACTACTCACCCTGTAGATTACAATTATTCAGACTTTGACTGAGACAATGCAAATACAAACCAGTAGGGCAAAGCGGGACATGTACACACTCAGGGCAGGTTCACCATCATGTGATTCTCAGCATTGCGGCCACTGGTTGAATTTGATGAACACACAATATATGACTCTGTTTGTTGCAAGTTTCCCATGGTAACATGACAGATCTCTGTAAAATGATTGTCAAATGAACATCTAAAAAACAGTTTTTCAGCCCAAAAGTGACTTTTAGTCTTCGATTTTTGATATTAAGCCCTAAGGTTCTGAAATTGTGGTCGTATGTATCCAAGATATCAATCTTTCATTCAATGTCGATAGGTCCATTCAATCTTTAAAATTGATGTCTGTAGGCCATTCTAAAATGAAAATGGGGCAAACTCTCCCCGCTCTCCCCTACACGGCAAACTCCTGCAAGTACCAGCCCAGTACATGCAACATGGACTGTGCTGGTGCTTCTGCCCACAAACAATCCCAACCGATGTATACATGGACAAGCCCAGTAAATGCGACATTGGCATGTCCAGCCAATGTGTGCATGAAATGACACGATACATGTGTACGCATTGGCGTGTCCAGCTCATGCCGTGGATATTGTGGGTGATTTTGTTATAAAAGGGATATGTTCATTGTTGATTGAAGATGATTTTTTTTATGAACATGAATGAAGAACCTGTGAGGAAAATTGTCAAATTAAAGGGATACTACCCGAATTATGTTTTTTTTAATGAATTCACTTATAAAGCATTTCTTGTGATTCTTTTAATATTTCACATTTCCTCATTACTTGTCCCAAATATGATACTCTGTAATGTTGAGAACTGATATAAAGCAATTTCGGCTCACAGTAAAGGGGTATTACCCGATTTAATGGTCCGCAATCCTGAAATTTGATCAAAAATCTAGGAATATGCCTTTAATAATTACTCTTTTCTTTGATGGAATGATATACCACAAAATCAAAAACATTTTTCTAACCTGAAATTTTGTGCTGATTCCAGATCTGATAAGTTTGTAAACCATATGTGAGGGGAAAATTGTCAAATTAAAGGGATACTACCCGAATTGAGTTTTTTTTAAATGAAATTCACCTATAAAGGATTGCTTGTGATTCTTTTAATATTTCACATTTCTTTGTCATTACTTGTCCCAAATATGATGCTCTGTAATGTTGAAAACTGATATAACGCAATTTCGGCTCACATTAAAGGGGTATTACCCAATTTTGTGGTCCGCAATCGTGAAATGTGGTCAAAAATCTAGGAATATGCCTTTAATAATTACTCTTTTCTTTGATGGAATGATATATACCACAACATCAAAAACATTTTTCTGAACTGAAATTTTGTGCAGAATCTAGATCTGATAAGTGTGTAAACCATTTGGGATGACCTCCGATGACCTTGAAAATTTAATCAGCAAAAAGAATACACCACCCCCTTCCCTCCACCAAATCTCATCAATATAGGCCTTACTGATCTATTTGACCCCATATTGACCCCAATGACCTTGAATGACCTCCAGTGACCTTGAAAATTTAATCAGCAAAAAGAACACACCACCCCTTCCCTCCACCAAATCCCATCAAGATAGGCCTTACTGATCTATTAGACCCCATAATTGACCCCCGATGACCTTGAATGACCTCCGATGACCTTGAAAATTTAATCAGCAAAAAGGACACACCACCCCCTTCCCTCCACCAAATCACATCAAGATAGACCTTACGGATCTTATTTGACCCCAGATGACCTTGAATGACCTCCGATGACCTTGAACATTTATTCAGCAAAAAGAACACACCACTCCCCTTCCCTCCACCAAATCCCATCAAGATAGGCCTTACTGATCTATTAGACCCCATAATTGACCCCCGATGACCTTGAATGACCTCCGATGACCTTGAAAATTTAATCAGCAAAAAGGACACACCACCCCCTTCCCTCCACCAAATCACATCAAGATAGGCCTTACGGATCTTATTTGACCCCAGATGACCTCCGATGACCTCGAAAAATTAATCAACAAAAAGAATACACCATCCCTCTTCCGTCCACCAAATCCCATCAAGATAGGCCTTACGGATCTTATTTGACCCCAGATGACCTTGAATGACCTCCGATGACCTTGAACATTTATTCAGCAAAAAGAACACACCACTCCCCTTCCCTCCACCAAATCTCATCAATATAGGCCTTACTGATCTATTTGACCCCATATTTGACCCGATGACCTTGAATGACCTCCGGTGACCTTGAAAATTTAATCAGCAAAAAGAACACACCACCCCCTTCCCTCCACCAAATCCCATCAAGATAGGCCTTACTGCTCTATTTGACCCCATATTTGACCCCCGATGACCTTGAAAATTTAATCAGCAAAAAGAACACACCACCCCCTTCCCTCCACCAAATCCCATCAAGATAGGCCTTACGGATCTTATTTGACCCCATATTTGACCCCGATGACCTTGAATGACCTCTGATGACCTTGAAAATCTAATCAGCAAAAGAACACACCACCCCCTTTCCTGACATCAAGTCCCATCAAGATAGGCCTTACGGATCTCTAGATATCGCGTTACAACGCGTCACAAAAGTTTTAAGCATATTTGACCCGATGACCTTGAATGACCTCCAATGACCTTGAAAATTCAATCAGCAAAAGAACGCACCACCCCCCTTCCCTCCACCAAGTCCCATCAAGATAAACCCTTACGGATCTCCAGATATCGGCGTCACAAAGGTATTTCTTAGCACACGGCAGACGGCGGACAGAAATAGTGATAACATAGTCTCTTCCTGATTACATCAGGCGAGACAAAAAGGTGTTCGAACACTGACCCTCAGTGGCGTACCCAGCTTTTGGAAACTGGGGGGCACGACCATAGTTGTACAGACGAAAGGCATTATTTACCGACAATTTTTTTACAGACTCCCCAAAAAGCGTAAAACATGCCAATATTTTTTCCCGGGGGGGTGGGGGGGTAGGGGGTAGGGTAGCGACAGCTTGTCCAGAAAACCGGTTCAAAAAAAAGCATGGTCAAATACGCAAATCTACCGACAGGCTCAAATTTACCGGCGGGCTTATTCCAGGGGGGGGGGGGGCCCTGGCCCCAGGCTGCCGCCCCCCTCTGGGTACGCCACTGCCGACCCTAATTGTCATGCTTATTGGACCATAACAGGCACGTATCCACTTATTCATATCCCTCCCCTTCCCACCGATCAATGTTGCGAGGCCCTGTGCTGATGGTGGGCAAATTATGGGATTCAACATTGATCAGGGGGGAAGGGGGAATACTTTGCATTACACCTACAAAGTGTTCGAACACTTTTTTCTCACATTGTAGCCCAAGATGTTATTTATGCAATAACTACGGTAGTCAGAATACATCGAAACATGTCGCAATTGCAATATTATGTGTACCACAAAACGATAAGTAAGGTCCTGATCACAGTCCTTAACCGATATCAATTCTGGGTAGCTCTAGTTAATTGTCCATATCTCAGGATTGACAATTCCAAATCAGATAAAATAAATGGCATCTGAAAGCTGAGTGTTTTTCCTTTTGGTGTGTATAAACATATTATACCAAACTTTACGACTTCATGGTCAACAAGTTGCGCAAACATGTGCACAATTTTGTAGGGACACCCGGTAATGTTGCCAAGCAGCTGCTAGTGATTGCTTATGGCATGCAGATCTCCTGACCAGTTTAAATCTCTCAATGAGTTAAGGGCAAACTTGTACGTGATCTTTGCAAACAAGTATCGGGGTTATGGCTGATAAGAACAATCCACATATTCCAAATCCTCTAGAATTTGGATGGTGCAAAGAGAACAATGAACTGAGGCCAATCCTGATGACTAAACCCGCAGCACCACCTGCCAAACGAGGATGCAAACGAGGAAGCCCTAGTGTTACAACGGGAGAGTGTGCACTTCTTTGCAGATGTGGAGCCAAGCCGAACACCTGCCATTTAGCATTTCTCAATCGATAGTCAGAAATTGAGTGAGCCAGACACCTAACCAGTTACTTAGGAAATATTGAGTTACATTTCATGTCCAAATAATACCCTTAAGTAGAGAATAGAAATTATAAACGGCATATTCCTAGATTTTGGACCAAATTTCAGGATTGCGGACCATAAAATCGGGTAATGCCCTTATCCCTAACCCTACTAAATCATACAGCCAGAAATTATCTCCACGCACGAGCTGCTACATTGTCTCGATGACGTCACCTACCGCAGGCATATGTGGGCAGGAGGTTGCTGCCCGTATATGCGCTGGAAATTCAGTGGGCATGGTCCCGCGATTGAATCCTGGGGGTTGCTGGGTGATTTTCGGGTCCAAAAAATTGTACTTTTCCCCCCTCCCCCCGATACGCACAAAAACATAGCCGCGAGAGTTTGGGTTAATGTGAGCCGAAATTGCTTTATATCAGTTCTCAACATTACAGAGCATCATATTTGGGACAAGTAATGAGAAAGAAATTTGAATTATATATAAAAGATCACAAGAAAATGCTTTATAGGTGAATATTATTTAAAAAGCATAATTCGGGTAGTATCCCTTTAATTTGACCATTTTCCCCTCATATATGGTTTACAAACTTATCAGATCTAGAATCGGCACAACATTTTGTTTCAAAAATAATAATTTGATTTTGTGGTACTCCCCCATGACCCCTTTTGACATTCCTGGTCAGTACTGTGACCCCCCCCCCCCCCCCAAAAAAAAGGCACAAAAAACACCAGCCGGATATCATAAATGAAACTGCTTAAAGTTTGGATGCGAGAGCGTAGCGAGCAGGACATTTTGCATATTTGAATGTTTCTTTGGGGTTTTTCTAAGCTTTTTAAAAGCGAAATGTAACACGGTTCCCCCAAAACCTATATTTTAGAGCCCTTCATGACCCCCTGGAAAACCCCAAACGACCCCCAGGTTGAGAACCCCTGAGTTAGAGAATAAAGGTATTGTTTTTAGACCGTACCCGTGTTATATTGTCTGACATAAATGTGGACGATAGTATTATTTTAAGTAGAACAACGACGCCGCAGGCGGAGTTGTTCTACGCAAAAAATAAAACTACCGAACGCTAACACGGGTACGGTCTAAAAACAATACCTTTATTCTCATTCTTAAACAATCATACTGAAGACATTTATCAAAGAAATAAGTGCAATTTATTGTCCACATTTGACAACTTTTACCCCTTCTAGGATCGAATAACCCCAAAACATTCCATCCAATCCCATGCGATGAGTACACCATGCGTAATCGTCGCGGCGCTGGCATAAACGCAGGAAAGGCGCCAAAGACGCACTGCAGAAGTGCGCGTTATGGAGCAAACCACGCATTGTGAAGGTCGGACGCACTGTTAAAACGTAAGCCCCACCTCCCCGTGTTAAGTTGTCTCATCTAAATGTCGCCGATTTCTCTAAGAACCAAAAGGCGCCAAAGACGCACTGCAGAAGTGCGCGTTATGGAGCAAACCACGCATTGTGAAGGTCGGACGCACTGTTAAAACGTAAGCCCCACCTCCCCGTGTTAAGTTGTCTCATCTAAATGTCGCCGATTTCTCTAAGAACCAATGAGATTGCTTACACTTTCTTAGTTGTTTAAGAATATTCATTCCATCAAAGAAAAGAGTAATTATATTAAAGGCATATTCCTAAATTGTTGACCAAATTTTAGGATCGCGGACCATAAAATCGGGTAACGCCCCTTTATCGTGAGCCAAAATTGCATTATATCAGTTTTCAACATTACAGAGCATCATATTTAGGACAAGTGATGAGAAAGAAATGTGAAATATTAAAAGAATCACAAGAAAATGCGTTAGGTGAATTTCATTTTTAAAAACCCCAAAATTCGGGTAGTATCCCTTTAATTTGACCATTTTCCCTTCACAAATGGTTTACAAACTTATCAGATCTGGAATCACCACAAAATTTCAGTTTAGAAAAATGTTTGTGATTTTGTGGTATATCATTCCATCAAAAAATAGAGTAATTATTAAAGGCATAGGCCCTATTCCTAGATTTTTGACCACATTTCACGATTGAGGACCATAAAATCGGGTAATACCCCATTAATGCGAGCCAAAATTGCGTTATATCAGTTATCAACATTACAGAGCATCATATTTAGGACAAGTGATGAGAAAGAAATGTGAAATATGAAAAGAATCACAAGAAAATGCGTTAGGTGAATTTCATTTTAAAAAACCCAAAATTTGGGTAGTATCCCTTTAATTTGACCATTTTTCCTTCACAAATGGTTTACAAACTTATCAGATCTGGAATCAGCACAAAATTTCAGTTCAGAAAAATGTTTTTGATTTTGTGTTATATCATTCCATCAAAGAATAGAGTAATTATTAAAGGTATATTCCTAGATTTTTGACCACATTTCACGATTGCGGACCATAAAATAAGGTAATACCCCTTTAATGTGAGCCGAAATTGCGTTATATCAGTTATCAACATTACAGAGCATCATATTTGGAACAATTAATGACATAGAAATGTGAAATATTAAAAGAATCACAAGAAATCCTATAGGTGAATTTCATTAAAAAAAACTCAATTCGGGTAGTATCCCTTTAATTTGACAATTTTCCCCTCACATATGGTTTACAAACTTATCAGATCTGGAATCAGCACAAAATTTCAGTCCAGAAAAATGTTTGTGATTTTGTGGTATATCATTCCATCAAAGAAAAGGTAGGCATTATCCCAGTGCCGAGGAGCCGAAAATCACCTTTTTTCAGCACCCATGGGTGTTGGAGCATCCATGAGTGTTGGATTTTTCCCAAGTGGGTATTTTTTTTCCCCATTTGGGTGCTCCTACTCTACTCTTACTCTTATTTCACCTTTCACCCTTTCTACTACCTTCTCTAGCTTATGTACTTCCTTTCGCATCCCAGTTGGCTAGGATAGGTGAGCCAAGTTAACTGGCTAGTTAGTTCGCCTTTCTGGTTTGTCTAGGATAGAGGTTCTATTCCTATGTGTAGGTTATAGGCGCCTAATCCCTGGAAAGATCGAGACTTAACTGATATCTTTCTGAGGTACAGGATACAGATCCTCAGTTTGATGGTGACGGCGCAACACCACACGGTGTTAGTGTGGGTGCCAACTGGTGATGTTACTATCCCTCTCTCTCTTCTTCTTCCTCTCCCAATCATAGAGTAAGAATAGGTGTTGCATTTAAGGTGTGGGTACCCTTCACGAGGAAGGATCTGGGCGCCCACCTCGTTGTATGTATTTCCATCAGTACACGCCCATGGAAACCTTATAGATAACCTATGATGACGAAACTTAGTAATGGGGCAGCCACCAGCCTAGCATACCAAGGTGGTACCTCCGGACCCAGAGGGGAAAGTAATGGGCAACAAAACCAATCCCGACCCTTGTCCTGTGATGACGCACCGAATGGAGCCGAAGGAAGGACTATGGGAAAGGATCTTAAATTAAGAAAAGTCATACGATTTGGTACATGGAATGTGAGAACGCTATCACAGCCTGGCACTCTGGAGCTTCTGACCAGACAGATGGACAGATGCAAAGTGAACATCCTAAGTATTGCTGAAGTACGCTGGTCAGGAAAAGGCCACTTCTCCACAGATGACCACACCATATACTACTCAGGAAATGAGAAAGGAGGGAGCAAAGGTGTAGCTTTCATCACCAGTAAAATCATCTCAAAGTATGTCTTGGGCTACAACCCAGTCAGTGACAGGATCATCTCCATCAGATTCCAAGCTCGGCCTATTAACCTCTCAGTCATTCAAATATATGCACCAACCTCCGCAGCCTCTGACGAAGATCTGGAATGTTTTTACAGCCAACTGCAGGAAACCCTTGATGGCATTCCGAAGAGAGATATCATCATGATAACAGGTGATTTCAACGCAAAAGTTGGAGAAGGCATTCAAAGCGAAGACGAAACCATGGCCTTGGGCCCGCATGGCTTGGGAAGCAGAAACGAAAGAGGTAGTACACTCGTGGATTTCTGTGTAGCAAACAGACTTACTATCACAAACACAATCTTCCAACAACACCCGAGGCGGAAGTACACTTGGATATCACCAAACGGCATCACAAGAAACCAGATTGACTACATCCTCATTAGCAGTAGGTGGAAGTCTTCTATCAAGATAGCAAAAACCCTGCCAGGGGCAGATATAGGTAGTGACCATCAACTTCTGATTGCTGATTTTCGAATCAAGTTGAAGATGACCAAAGGTGCTCCCAAACCCTGCAGATTTGATTTGCAGCATCTTGATGACAAATACAGAGTGGAGACCAGAAATCTGTTTCAAGAACTGATGGTTAGAGATGAGGAAACAACTCCTGATGAACTCTGGCTGGACATCAAAAACTCTATTCTCAGCGCAGCCAAAAAACATGTTCCTAAGAAACATAAGAGAAAGACCACATCATGGCTGTCACATGAAACCATCAACTTAGCAGATGAAAGACGCCAATTGAAGGAAGCTGGTCTGCAAGGCAGTAACCTATACAGAAGACTTTCAAGTGAGGTTCAATTGAATTCTAGGAGAGATAAAAATAAGCATATCCGACAGCAATGCCAAGAACTTGAGGATCACAGTTTTCACAAAAACAGCAGAGAGCTCTTTAGATGTATAAAAAACATCACCTCAAAAACGACAACTAGATTGGCTATCATCAAGGATGAGCAAGGAAAGGTCTTGACTGAGAGTGACGAAATCAAGGATCGTTGGAAAAACTACTGTGAAAATCTGTATGCGTCCCAAGAAGAGACAAATGGCTCACAGGAGTCTCCCCCGCCTCCACTAGGTGAAGATGAGCCTGATATTCTTCTGTCTGAGGTCCAGGAAGCCATCAAGAAGTTAAAAAGTCAAAAGGCACCTGGTCTAGACGATATTCCAAGTGAGCTCCTGAAGCAAGCTGATGATTCTGTAGCAGTTATTATGCAAAAGCTGTGCAATACTGTGTGGAAGTCAAGAGTATGGCCGGAGGATTGGAAGAGATCAGTTTTCCTTACACTTCCAAAGAAAGGGGATGCTAGCGAGTGTACAAACCATCGTACTATCGCTCTGATACCACATGCAAGCAAAATCCTGCTGCACATCATCAACGAACGTCTCAGACCTCATCTTGAACATGAACTTCCTGCTGAGCAAGCCGGTTTCCGGAAAGGCCGCGGCACAAGAGATCAGATAGCCAATGTACGTCACATAATGGAAAAATGTTTTGAATTCCAGAGGGAGCTCTTCATGTGCTTCATAGACTACGCTAAGGCCTTTGATTGTGTGAGATATTCCGCATTGTGGACAGCACTGCAAGAAATGGGAATCCCTTACCACCTCGTCCACCTAATTCGCAATCTGTATGATGGTCAAGCTGCCTGTGTGCGCACTGAGAAAGGAAATAGTGATTGGTTTGCTCTAGGTCAGGGAGTCCGTCAAGGGTGCATACTTTCACCAGCACTCTTCAACCTTTATGCAGAGTCTATAATGAGACGCGCATTGGATGATTGGGCAGGGGGGCTGTCAGTAGGTGGATACCAAATACACAATCTACGTTATGCCGATGACACCACCCTGTTTGCAACAAATATGGAAGAGATGGCGGAACTCCTGAAGAAAGTCAAGGTGGAGAGTGAGCAGCTTGGCCTACGTCTAAATGTCAGCAAGACCAAGATCATGTCCATAGGCACAGATGGTGTTGGAGAGCCTCTCATAATTGATGGTAATGAGGTGGAATCGGTCTCGAAATTCAACTTCCTTGGATCCCTGATCACCAAAGAGGGTGGTTGCAGCCAAGAGATTAGACACCGTTTAGCAATGGCCAGATCAGCAATGATCAACCTAAGCAAGATCTGGGCTGACAGAGGAATAACCAGAGCAACAAAAACCAGGCTAGTCCAAGCCCTTGTATTTCCAATTGCCATGTATGCATGTGAGACGTGGACCCTAACCAAAGCTGACAAAAACAGAATAGCTGCTTTCGAGATGTGGTGTTGGAGGCGTATGCTTCGTATCGTATGGACAATGAGAAGGACCAATGCCAGTATTATTGAAGAAATAGGGGTGTCTAAACGACTTCTTCATGCTATCAACACCCAAATGCTGAGCTACTTCGGCCATATCTCACGTCGCAAGGGTAACAACCTAGAGAAGATGATCATGCAAGGCATGATTGAAGGGAAGCGAAAGAGAGGCAGACCTCGTTCCCGGTGGATTGACCAAATCAAATTGATTACTGGACACCCTCTCCGTGATTGTTACTCCTTTGCTGAAAATCGTTATTTGTGGCGTAGTATCTGTAAGGTCACGAGCTGTCAGTCATGACAGGATCGAACCAAACAACCAACCAACCAAAGAAAAGAGTAATTATTAAAGGCATATTCCTAGATTTTGGACCAAATTTCAGGATTGCGGACCATCAAATCGGGTAATACCCCTTTAATGTGAGCTGAAATTGCTTTATATCAGTTCTCAACATTACAGAGCATCATATTTGGGACAAGTAATGAGAAATAAATGTGAAATATTAAAAGAATCACAATAAAATGCTTTACGAGGGTCATTCAGTAAGTTATGAAAGTGATCATGGTATGGGATGCATGAGTGATTCTATTGAGGGATAGTGTGATCAATACAAAGTATGAACTTTTGTCTTTCAAACAATACAGTTTTGGATTTCTAAGTGAGAACTATGACGTCATAGCATTGTCTCAAAGTAAGTATACTTGGGACACTGCTAAATCAGTTATTTGGCGGGAAATTTGAATTGTTTGTATGAAACATGTGGTAAGAAGATTGCATAACATGACACCAGAAGCAGGTAAATCCCATTTTTTCCCCGCGTAAGTATGAAAAAAACGCAATAACTTTAATCCCTGTTTAATTTGATATATGTAGTATAAGAGGAAAAAGTAAGGAGAGACAATTGAATAAAAAGTATACAAATATCAGTATTTCAAATAGCCAATTTCATTGAAAAATGCCCAGTCAGTGAATCACTTATATTGCGGGAAAATCAAACAATTTAGGAAAAATCCAAGCAATTAACCAGTTTGGGAGATTCCATATGATAGCTAACTAATTACCTGAACTTATTCGCATGAAACCTGCAGAAAATATGCGCATGCGCAGACGGCAGATCATTTTGAACAGGGCCAAAAATGGCCAAAATCATGAAATTCACCAGATAAAAGCTTACTGTGTCTTCAAATTCTAATCAGAAATAATGAAAAATGCTTAAATCAAAGTGTATAAATGTTGTGATAGTCAAAATGAAGATATACATGAATGTATCAATCAAAGATGGCTGCCACAACCTCTCTTATTACTGTTATCTTTAGAGCTACTAGATATGTATTGTTAAAGTGTCACATAATTTCAATGGTTTAAGGAAATGTTATGAACAGCTCCTCTTGAAATCCCCACTATTATTGCTTTACATCCCACAACAATTTACTAAATTATAATCCCTCCATTGTTCTTTATCCTTTGTTGTTTTCTAAGGTATATTATTGCGGATTTTGCTAAATAAAAGCGTATTTGAGATGGTCCCTTCTTGTTTGTATTAAGGAATTCAGATCTAAAAAAGAGTGTCAAACAGCGATAAGTGTGTGTTCTAACTATGTGCCAAGTGTCATCTGTTTTTATGCATGCATTGCCGAGATATACGCAAATGTATCAATCAACCCATATTCAACATATTACATATCTAGCCAAATAATTGACAGATTTCAGTCAGTGTCTGAAACCTATTGTGTTTATAAAATGATATTATAAGACTAATACTGGAACTTACTTTTACAACTGCTACGTTGCGTGTGATACCATCACACTTCATCAACTGACCCGCTGATGATGTATGGTCACGTGATTGATGAAGACGGCTTGGAATACCGCGTGTGATAGATGAAATCGCAGTCCACTTCATACAAGCCGAATAACACCTACGAGGTAAACTCGTCCAGGTTAAGGACAAACAACCTAAAGAGAAACGTTCCAACATTGTATACGGTATTACGTGCGCAAATACTGGCTGTGTCCAGCATCGGAGGCCTAGCTCAAATGAGGCCCAGAACTCGGCCGTCTTCACACATCTAAAGGACTCCGGCCATAGTTTTGAGTTCGAGGATGTTGTAATCCTGGACAAGGAGGACAAGTGGCACGAACGTGGGGTAAAAGAATCCATCTGGGAGAGGGTCGAGCGACCTTCTTTAAACAAGTCAGGAGGACTGCGATTTCGGGGTATTCCAAGCCGTCTTCATCAATCACGTGACCCTACATCATCAGCGGGTCAGTTGCCTGATGAAGTGTGATGGTATCACACGCAACGTAGCAGTTGTAAAAGTAAGTTCCAGTATTAGTCTTATTATATCATTTTATTATCAACGACTGGATGACTGAAAACATTCATATCTATTGTGTTTATGTTAATGACGTTACATAACCAAAGGTATCTAACAATCCAAAAGTTTATTGTTTTAAAAGACAAAGGTTCATACTTTGTATTGATCATATTATCCCTCAATAGAATCACTCATGCATCCCATACCATGATCACTTTCATTATTTATTGAACGACCCTCGTATAGATGAATTTCATTAAAAAACATAATTCGGGTAGTATCTCTATAATTTGACAACTTTCCTCACATGTTCGGATATTACACTCACCAGATTTGAAATCAGCACAAAATTTCAGTCTAGAAACACTGTTCAAATTTTGTGGTGTATTTCATGCAATGTTCAACTATTTCTAGAGCCTTTTCAAGCGAGTGGGTCCCAGACTACTAAGAAACTCAAATTTACGAAACTCAAAATAGGACCAAAAAGTTTAATAATGAAATATTCTCACTCGGTGAGACAAAATGATTCAAACAATTCTGGGCCAGGACATGTACGCCACTTCAAGTCCAGTCCATGTACACATGTAACGTCCCATACCATGTCCTCACATCGGCTTGCCCAACTGGTGGGTACACTCACATGCCTAGTACATGTCGCTGCATGTGCTGGTCCAGTACTGGGCTTGTGCTGGGCTGGCAAATGCACCGGCACGCACCAGCCCAGTACTTGCCGGAGTTTGATGTTTGAGTGTTTGAGATAATAATAATAATATCTGGATTGGATATTAATTTATTTCTTTTTGATTAATTTCTTTTTTTAGTGTTTGAATGGTTACTTTCTCAAATCCATTGATTTAAATTTGTGTTATCATATAATAAAGCAAAATAATAACTTTAATTGTCTTTCACACATTCCTGTTGTCTGATAAATAAGGGAGTTGCACATATCTTTTAGAAACACTTATTTATTGTCGGCAATTTTGATGACTACGATAACTATAGAAATCAAACAAGTAAGTTACGTCCAACAATCTGTTACAATTTAGATAGAAAATTGCCATCAATATTGAAGAAAAGTGAAATATGTAGTTCAGGTTTGAATCTAAGATGAATTCTTGGCTTTAAATTCTAATTAAACAATTTGAATATATAGTAGAAAGGTTGATTTTTCTTTTTACAAATCCATGGTGTAAAGTATAATAAGCTTATTATACTTACAGTTTAAACGTAACGTTTCATGCTCACTGAGCACTTCATCAGACTAGTTGACATCTGACCTCTTCACTGTCTTTTTGTAGTGAATACCACCGGAAGTAGAGAGCGGTATAGAGATCAAATTGTCATAGATGTTGTTGAGTTGGTAGGCCCCGTCGTCTTTATTAAGAGTCGACTTTCCTCTCCGTCGAATCCAGATTGCTTCCTTTAGCCATCTTGTTGTTTTGTGCGCCTCTTTGTCTATGACTTTGGCCTCATCCCACCCGATGATATGGTTCGTGGCCGCGACATGTTCAGTCACCGCGGATTTATGTTGTTCCTCTATTGACAATTTTCTTTGAGACCGCGTGTATGACTTTGCACTCATTTTGTCAACTTCCGTTTTGTGTTCTTTGAGCCGTGTGCCAAATAAACGTCCACTCTCTCCAATGTATGACTTTGGGCAACCTTTGCATGGTATTTCATAAATGATTTTGTCCTTTTGATGAGGGTCTCGCTTGTCCTTAGGATGGACGAGCATGTTGCGTAGGGTGCAGTGAGGCTTCATAGCCATCGCGAAACCGTGTTTCCTAAAGACACGCGAGGCTTTCTCTGCCAGTCCCTCAACATAAGGCACGACTACCAGACCTTTTGACTTGCTATGAAGCCTCACTGCACCCTACGAAAAATGTTTGTGATTTTGTGGTATATCATTCCATCAAAGAATAGAGTAATTATTAAAGGCATATTCCTAGATTTTTGACCACATTTCACGATTGCGGACCATAAAATTGGGTAATACCCCTTTAATGTGAGCCGAAATTGCGTTATATCATTTCTTAACATTACAGAGCATCATATTTGGGACAAGTAATGACAAAGAAATGTGAAAATTTCTACTATTTATTTGAACAATCCTGATGAATCTACACCAAAATAATTTGAATATAGAATAAAATATGGTAGGGTTAGTAATAGGAAGAACTGTGATGGCCTTAAATTTCCTAAATCTTGATTTTATGTATACCATCTAATATAACTTATATTTTGAATTCAAAATTACCCTTGAAAGATGTCATTGATATACCAAATGGTTTAAATTATTGGTCTAACTTATGACCAATATTACCAATATTTAAGATATATTTCCGCACAGTCTTTTGAATTGAGTACAATACCCCGTCAAAATGGTCATTTTGCAACATACAATCATGGAAAAAAAGGTGGCACATTATGTCCAAATTAAGGGGGAAAGCACTCCTCCCATCTCCCCAGAGGCAATGTTGATATGAGTCATGTTATCAGAAGCCTTGGCAGTTCCCCTAACATTGATTGATGGGGTGGGGATAGAAGGATATAAGAATGGGGGGGGGGGGGGGGTTGCTTTCTATTAAACATAGCTATGTCCTATGTCTTATAAAATATAGTTCCAAAAAAAGTGTGAGCTGACAAACTGCTGAATATACATGAGCTTATTCACGCAACATCACGTTTAGTCGAGTGGATATGAATAATATGATGTAGGGTACTAATGCAATTTTATTGCTGATTATGAAAGCTGAGGTGTTCTAGATTCAGAATCAGCTGGATGCCAAAATGGCACCCTTGAGCATTAATTAATATTGATTTTTTGATTATGTCATAATTATGAAAAATAGTTATGGCCATGTGTTTTGAACTCGCCACCCTTCCCGTTGCATGTCCAGATTTTTACATTTTACACCATCTGAGATTCGAATTAGCATATCGCAATAACTACTTGTTCTA
This sequence comes from Ophiura sarsii, assembly GCA_035610835.1. Classification (NCBI taxonomy): domain Eukaryota; kingdom Metazoa; phylum Echinodermata; class Ophiuroidea; order Amphilepidida; family Ophiuridae; genus Ophiura; species Ophiura sarsii. The sequence continues at coordinate 60,124,006 of CM069453.1, forward strand.
CCCCATAAAAAGTATATATTTTCTGAACGGTAATCTCACAAGGAATCCAAATATGCGATTGGAATTTGCATAGGACCTAATGGTAACATCTTGTGATTAAGAATGTTCAAAGAATATCGATTTTTTTTTCTTCATATTTTGATTAAAGCTCAATATTTTTTTAAATTCCTATCCCAATCATCATTTTACTGTGCATATTAGTTCCTCATGCAATTTACCCATCAGAACATAATGGTTGTCAAGGGTAACTTGTTGAAATATACTATATCGGGAAGTAAATGGCGCAAACGTTTACATTTCATATTTATTAGAGTTTTCACATTTATTTTTTTGGCTATTCACCCTATCCTGATTTAAGCGAGATTTTTGAATTCCCCTATTTAAAAGCTTTCCAAAAATGTATAATTTTGCTATCATCGGTTGAATAATTCTGTTGTTATAGTCATGTATGTAAAACCGATGAATTAGGGCAAGTCACTGTGTAGTGAATAGGGAAAAAGCCAAGGAAAATTCAATCGATTCGTGATTACAATTGTTACGTAATAATTGAAAGGTTTGTTGAAACAGAAACTTATAGAATATAAAACAATCTATAAAATGAGCGCAAAATCATGTTTGTACCATACAGAGATCAGGAGTTATTATAATTTGAACGTAGAATTGGGAACATTTTCTATATTCCCCATAGAGATTGTACACAACGCCACCGCCACCGCCGCCACCCCTGACTTTCGAAATATAATCAATCATATCTCAGCCAAACAGTTATAGAAATACCTGATTTATTCACACAGTGTAGCTAGATAAGCTTTCAAATGACACCTAAATCATAGCTCTACCACATTTAGTTGTTGAGTTAATAGAGAGAGATGGATGATTCGTCACCAAAAATGCAACGCCGCCACCCTTTTTGGGTGGTCAGTTCAAAACACATGGCCTTATACACCGGGTGAGAGACAATAGGGCGCAAGATTTGCCTCCTGTGGCACGGCATGACGATCGTTTAACGCACTGCCTTTGAATTGAACCAATGGGTGGTATTTCTGTTGCTGCTGTGTACAAATGTGCATAGCAGCAACAAAAATACCACACATTGTACAAATGGGCATGCTCGGTATTTCGTTACATATTCATATATGCTAAATACTTGTGGTATTCCATGAGTAAACCGCACACTTTTTCGCCATGTTCTTTTCCCAGTCCCTCATTTTGGTCCGCCATTTTTAAAGATGGCGACCATATAGAGGGACGCAGGGACATGTTTGAGTTTTTTTTGCCAAAACAAAAAAATGGTAAGAGTGTATTTTATTATTGGGTAAATATTAACCAACAGCTGTTGGGTAATAACTTTTATCCAATAGTTGGGCAAAATCTAGTTGGTCAAACATTTTACCCAACATGTATCAATAATTTGACCAGAGATGGGCAATTTTGTAAAACAAATGTTGGTTAAACTTTACCCAATTACTGTTGATACTTGACCCAACATTGGGCAAGGGTGTTGGTCAAAGGTGGTTACTCAACACAATGTACCAACGGTTGCTTATTTATTGGGTAGCCTATAACGGCTGTTCGGCATGTTATAACACCAGTATAGTTCGATACTGGAACAAATCTCACTGGTATCACATGTGCGATACTGGAACATTTTATATGTGCCAGTATCGCTCAATACTGACACAAAGCCAGTATTCCAGTATCGGGCGATACTGGAACATAATTATGTACCAATATTGTTCAATACTTGAACAAATCTCACTGGTATCACGTGTACCAGTATCGCCCGTTACTGGAAAATCAAAACGTTCCAGTATCGCTTGATAATGGAACACAATTAGGTGTTCCAGTATCGACCGATACTGGAACAGTAAAATCGTACCAGTATCGACCGATACTGGCAACTTGTATGTTCCAGTATTGAACGATACTGGTATACCAGTATCTGGGACCTAAAGTTCACTTTTTTCCCTTTTTCTTATAATTTTCTTCAGTTGTGACGAACAGTAGATGCAGCAGACACCGATATAGAGAGCTCTTAGAAATAACACACCCAGTATTGGAAGACATTAATTTGGATATTGAAACAGGTTGGTTATACATTTACTCATGTTTACCACGGTTTATACAATATTCATGAATTGAATGCTCGTTTGTTGTACCCTACCTTTGAGAACAAATTGAATCTCATAGGCCTATTATTAAAATGTTAACCAACCTAAAATAGTGAGAGACTAAATAACAAATTAATCTATTACTTAATTAATTAGATAACAGATTGCCAAACAACAAACGACGAACTGCCGACCAATAGCCAACCAACAAACGAAATACCTCCGTCCAATAGCCAACCAACAAACGACACACCTCCGACTAATATCCAAGCATATATATCACGAGCTATAAAAATATTGCACGATTTGGAGATGAGTGCAATATTTTTATAGCGAGTGCAATATATTCTTGTATCACCCGAAAATAAGACATTCGATATTATTATTATTATTTATATAACACTCAGTAACAGACTGTTTTGATAAAAAGTAAGTTAGTTAGCCCAAACTGACCTTTTTTGCGCATTAATACTCACGCGCACATCTTCTGCGCCGCACAACAAATATTGGACGGCAATATTTTTTGAATATTGGACGCACATCCGGGAACTTGGTGTACAAAATTCAAGGCCCATATAAATAATAATATCTCATATATAGGCTTAGGCCAAGTAAAAAAAAAAATGTTTCTCGTCCAGGTTTTTCAAAAAAAGGAGGATGAGGGGCTTTTTATTTATTATTTATTATTTTTCAAAATGGCCGCCGTTTGAGATTTCTGGCAATCTATAGTGTTTTCCCTATTAAATGAAATGACAATTGAGAAAGAGACAATTGTTAGACAAACAAGAACTTAACATATTTACATTGTTTTAATAGTGTTAGCACCATGTTAATACATATTTACATTGTTTTAATAGTGTTTAGCACCATGTTTTACACTTCTGAGCAGTGTTCGAATTAAGGGGAAAAATCAGGTTATCCGGCGGATAACCATGATATAAAATCAGGTTATCCGCCAACATTTTTGGTTTTATATCCGCCAAAGTCAAAATTTCTCGGGAATTTCAGAGGTATATGAAACGAAAGGGCACATTTAATCTTATACCACACGACACATTCTAAAAATATATAAATTCAGTAAAATAACATTTAATATGGGAAGAGAAGTGTTGCTTGTAACTTCTTGGGAAGAGAAGTGTTGCTTGTAACTTCTTGGGAAGAGAAGTGTTGCTTGTAACTTCTTAACGAAGCATCGTACGAAGAAACTACATGGTCCATATGGTAGTACTCTTTAAAATACAGCCTTCCTATAAAAAATTGACAGAGTTCCGACGTCCGATAGCCCCAAGGTAGGGGGCTATCGGTAGAGGTTAAGTCTACATGTACATAGCAAATTATTTAACATTTGAAAAATACCTAAATTTAGTATATTTTCATTTAATATGGGAAGAGAAGTGTTGCATGTTACATGATATAACAATAAAATAATGATTAAAATATATTTGCAAATTGAAGTCAGACATATTATTTTTGTGGTTCTTATACATGTGATGTGGAAATGCAAAATGGTAAATCTGTGCATTAAAGATATTAATAAAATGCATTCAAAACATATGTGTTATTATTTCCATCATACATACATGAAACATCTTTTTTTACCAGATCACATGCATAAGAAATAAAGTAATAATTTTTTTGACTTCAAATTAAAAATTAATTTAAACAAAATTGAAATAATTTATTCAAACATTATAAATCTTTTTAATGCTGCATCATGTTACAGGCAACACTTCTATTGCCATAACAAGCAAAATGTACATGTATACATGTAGTTTACTAAATGTAGTTAGATGTTGTTACAATAAAACAATAATGGTATTTTTTACACTGAAAACGGTTCTCAAAAGTCATACTTTTAATCAGAATATTATGAAATACCAATGTACTTAAAAGGTAGGATCTTAAGTTATAAATTACCATAGCTATGGTGTGGGTCATGGGGTATTAAGTGAATTATTTCGGGTCAAATCTAGGTCATCTAAGGTCATGTTTTATATACTTTTGGACTTCTAAAAAAAAAAATTGTAAAAAAAAAAAAATAAGAATAAGAATAATAATAATAAAAAATTTTGAATAATAAATAAAAGATAAAAGGAGGCGGCCCCAAAAAAGGAAGCGGGGCGGGGACGAGAAACATATGGTTTTTTTTATTTGGCCTTACCCATAAATACTATGGAAGTGAGGTTGTTTATCAAGACTGCATTAGACTACCGTGTGTAGGGCTATTTTGAGAGATCCAAGGTCCCATTTTTCTAAGGTAAGATGTGAACAAGGAAACGCAAATGTAATACTGTAATGAGCTACGCTTCGTTTTGTGGCCAATTACTGAAAACAAAAGCATGCAGTACTCAAAGTCATGGCTTGGATGTTTCTATGGTCGTTATATCATGGTTTTTTAGTTGAATATTGAAAATTATATCCTGAGAAGTTTGCCAGTGCCCAACAATTTTAACCAGCTCTTGTTGGATGTGGTTGTAGTATTTGGCTTGAAGCGGAGGTTCCCTGAGTCGGATGTATTCCTGAACAACAATTTGTTGTTGGTGGATGTGATCTGGGCACTGTAGATGATGTTGGAGGCTAAGCAATGGGCGAAGTTGTCTTTGGTGTGGCAGTTGCATGTTTTGGGTGTTTGCTGTTTGGGTCATTTTTTTGTTGTTCAATGAGACTTTCTTGTTATGTGAATTGACAATGCTGGCTAATAAGTTGGAAGTCGGTTGCTTTGAGATGGTAATCAATGGTGAACCTGAGCCCCAAGTCATTGCATATCTTGGTGATATCCTTTGATAAATATGCAAAATATACGATACTGTATCCTGTTAACATACCAGTAATACATTGGCTGTGCCAAAATCTAAATCCAATTCAGGCTTGCGCATATTTCACGTTAGGGCAGCATATGCCTGGAATAGCCTATACCATCAGCAGTCAGAATTGAACTGGAGAACATGACCCTGCTTCAATTTAAGTCTAAGATTAACCAACTTTAATTGTGTGCAAAGTACTTCTTAATTATATTATTTTGCTATTTATGTTTGATTCATGTATTATGTGTAAATATTTGAACATTTCTTTGTAAATACTGTACTATTTTCTGTATGATGAGGGCCTGCTTGGAAAGCAGTGCTTGACACCATAGCTGTTTACCCTCAATAAAGAAAGATTAAACAAACAAACAACAAACACTTTTCCAAATTTTCACAAAATGCTTCAGAAATGTCAAAATGTACTGACGCGTGTATAGTCCCGACCTTTTTACGATCGCGCGCCATTTTGTTATGATTCCATGTGTCCGTGGTGCACCACTAGTTTTATTCCAAGTCATTTTGTTGGCGCCTTTTCATAACACTCGGCGGCATGGAAACAAACCTAGCATCAAAAGTGACGTCATGATTATAAAATTCTCCGACCTGCGCAGAAATCCGCCATTTTGAACCAATTTTTAACCGACAGAAAAAACTCTGCGCAAGTATGTGTAAGCAATGAGGATTTTGACTCCATGACGAAAACAAATAAATAACTGCCGATACTTGAGGATTTATCATACTTTTTCTAGTTATTTGAAGATGAAACTCACTCTTTGTTGGTTTGGCTTTGATGGTACGTGATCAAATATCAAGTAGGGAATCTTTTTGCGTCAGTTTTTGCTACATATTTGGGCAATAGCATTGCAAATCTTCAAAAGTGTGTCGTATTTCGAGATCCTACGCCAGTTAAATAGAATGCTACACTTGGTTTTTTGCACTCTGCAGGTTATTGCCGGGATCATACCCTCACAGAGTGCGGGATGATACGGGTACTTGTTATACGCACGTATAGAATGATCTGTGTCACGCACGTAAGAGAAATTGCACGGGGATAACTCATGCTTACTTTTAATCAAGTTCAATGATGTTTGTGTCCGGCTGAGTTACTGAAAGTAATTTTTCTAGACTTGTACACTACTTTTTACCCCTGGGACTTAAGACAGGTGCCCATCCTAGTCTGAGATATAAGCTCAATTAGGGGGTGGGACTTAAATCGGGTATGGGACTATACACGCGTCAGTACGGTAAGTGAATTTCATCACCATATTTGGAATCATCATGAGATGGGAAATGTATTAAATTAAGTACAAACATGCCTTGTATTGGTTCAGTATTTCTTGAGATAGACCTTGAAAGATGGGAAAGGTTTCTGACAAATCTGTTTTGTATATGGTAAAACTAATAGCCGCATGGAAATTGTTAACCACTCTCCGCATAGCAACAAATGTTCACCGATGGAACCACCCAAGCAAGTCAACTTCATCTATTTACTTCAAAATATACTAAAAGCGCCAGCCAACTCTCACAAGATACGGCGCAAGATTTGCCTCCCGTGGCATGGCATAACTATTGTCGACGCACTGCCTTTAAATTGGACCAATCGGGTGGTATTTCTGTATAACTCTTACAAGAAAACAGCAGCATATCTCCTGGGGAGTCAAAGTGCCCCCACCCCCCCTTGACAGCTTTGACCCAGAAGAACAGCTCAATCTGTATGTGTGGAGGGAGGGCGAGGGCCACTATTTGATTCATGTGGGTTTAGATTAACTCTGTTGGTTAGTTATCAAGATCAGCTTGAGGACGCCACGTCACTAGCCCCCTCTCCTTCTGCAAGGAAAAGCTCATTGTAATAGTTGAAAGCCTACTCAATGGAAAGCATTTTTCTTCCTTTCCTTCCTAAAAAAGAAAGAAAAGATGAAGAAACTGACAGTTACGACTCTGATGATATCCCCCCCCCCCCCCACCCCCAGATGATGACAATGGTCTCAAGAGCAAATGCTACCAACCGGAGATCGCCAAGCTAAATTCACCCGAGGATGACATGCTTATATCATGATAGAAAATATCATATTCCAGAAAGTACTGGTCTGTGTCAGAGCAAATTGAACAAGGTTTAGTCTCATTTGTCAATGGATCTACAGCACATAATCTCCTGGGCACAGTTCGACATACGTGGGCGCACTTCGATCAGGATGCGCACGCATGCTTGAACTCACAAAATACTGCCAACCAACAACACCAAAGCACCTGATTGGTCAAATTTAAACTGAAGCCTTTTTAACGATCGTCACGCTGCGCTGTATCCACCGACGCAGTGGGGCATGATGGTGCATGAATAAGCTCATAAGTTTTTTCAGTTCTCACGTTTGAGCACCAACCAATCAGAGCCGTGAGGTCGAGCTCGAGATGACGTAGTGCGCACCACGGATGACCGTTGCACCGTTTTGAAATGAGGTTGAACTCGCGTACTTTGCGCGAGTTCAACCTCATGTGACGTGGGTCCATTGATATTAAACACAATGAAACATGACATATGCATCAAGGGTCAGGGGCCTATAGCCCATATAAAGTAGGGGTGTTGGCTTATGAGGAGACCGTACAGTTCTCTTAAGTTATCTAACAATCTAACTGTATTTGTTAGGCAGGCTGTTTCTGTTATTGCCTTCAAGAAGGCACTCAAGACATATTTGTTCTTTAATATTATGTTAACTTAAATTATTTCTTTTACTTTTTATTGTAAGCGCTTTGAGCCTCCGTGGAATAACGCATCACAAATACTTGTTGTATGTATGTATGTATGTATGTATCTATCTATCAATTATGATGATGATGATGATTAAATGTTAAATGCTTGATTCGTTCTTTCCAGGTAAAACAAGATGGATCCCAAACAGTGGGGGACACAGATGCGTGCAGGAGGCCAAGATGTTGAATGCACAGGGCAACAGCATACTCAAGATCAAGGAGACACCAGGGGTGCCGAAAGAAGAACTCATATGGATGTGCAAGAGAAGCTGACAGATCCTGGGGAAAAGCAATCTCAAGGTCAGAAAAATGTAGAGTCTATTTCACGAAAAGGTCAAATGTTAAGCTACAATGATCTCCAATTCCTTTGAAGCTATAAATCAAGATGAGTTTGTCTATAAAGTGAAAAGAAACATAATCTGCACACAAGTAACGTAACACGTTTTGGCAATGATGAGAGTTATAATGCATAAAATACAAAACCAATGGACAGTGCATAAACAAATATTAATAATCAAAAATCAACAAATGTTGAGAAACGGTATTTGGCTTCTCAAAGATGTTTGTATCCTGTCAAGATATAGAATGTAATGGTGTCCTTCAGTTAAACCAAGATGCACAATTTTTTTTTTTGGGGGTAGTCGTAAGCTCTAACATTGAACAAAAAATTACTAAAAATCTGAGATTGTATCAGATTAATTTGAATTTGAGGAGGGCAACCTCACTCAAATTCTCTGAATATACCATTAATAATATGAACCTATAATTATTCTATTCTGCCAACAGGGATCATGGATGACAGAAAAAAAGTGCAAACGATCATTAAAAAAGTACATCCGAAACTTCGTAGTCACTTGAATCTTAATGAAGAGTTTTTGATTGAGCTCAAGGCAACTGATCCAGAAGTAATATCAGATGAGGAGCATGACGAAATTAGAATGAAAACTGGAGCCAAAAGAGTAGACCACTTACTTGAATTGATCAAGAAGAAGACAACTGGTGCTTTCTTTTCATTAATGGAAGTTCTAGAAAGAAAAGATGGTGATCTGTACAAGATGATCAAAGAAGTTCAGGAAACAATTTTTACAGGTATGGAAACAATTTTGGTATAAAATTAAGGGGGAACAGGTTTGAACTATCTTACCACACTTGAAGTGTTGTGTACTGTTTGATGAGACATTTTTTAATGAAAGTTTGCTTCTAACTTTAGAACCTCTTGAGAAGTATCATTTTGGAGATAAACTGTATTCATGGTGCGCCTCCATATAGAATAGAACAAATCTGAAAAGAGAATGTCCCCTACCTTTTTTACTGGACATATGACTAAGTAGAGGCGACTATGTTTATCTCTGACTGTATTACATCATTTATACAGCTGTCAATCATCGAAGAGTATTACTATTATCCAACGGGGTTACCAGTAGCATTCTATTCATGCTATTGATGGACTTTGGATGCATGATCGATAGAGTTGACGTAATCATTGTGATCATAATCACTTCCCCTGCCACAAACATCACTGATAAATGGATCTACAATCGGTCTTAAAATCAATGTAACTTTGATTTGCGTCAGCGAAATGTTATTTCCATTGGTAAAAATCTGTCTAATGTAGTCCCGAGTCCAACAGATTATAGTCCGTCTCGAATGTAAATTATGTTGCCCTATCCTGTTTCTTTCCATTATACTTTTGTTCCCCTCATGATATTCCTATACTGTTGTAAGACCCGTGAAGATATATAGCCTTATCTTCCAACTCTATGCTGCGTGAGCCTGATGAGAACTTCATGGTACAAAACATATTTACAACTTTTTTAGATTTAACAGTTAATTTGATTTAACCCACTTAAGCTTTAAACCTGTGAAGATAAATTCTTTTGAGACCTTCTTGGTACAAAGCATATTACAACTTTTATAGATTTAACCGTTAATTTAATTTGATTTTTAAAAAATCATACAATAAACCCATCCCTGTTTCACAAGCCTTAACCTAACCTGACATACAGACAGTGCCTCCATAAGTTTGAAGAAACGATTAACACCCTAATTACCAACTTCTTCATACACTTTGACAGTCTGACTGTGACTACTGAAAATAAGTTTTTTCAAAGATAGATTTGTTTGAAATTTTTGTCCTAAAATTTCAGATTTTTGTCCCAAAAATGTAAGATGTTTGAGATGTGTTTCTCACATTACTACTCACACCTATAACAATGATTCACACTGTACCTTGTACCTCTAGGTCGACCACCAAGGGGGTCCAACCATGTTACGTCCACGGCCACACCACCACACCGCCACACAGCCACACCGCCATTGCAACAGACTCCAACCAACGCAGTGCCACAGCAGCAGGCACCAACATATTCAGCGGATATGTTTCACACACAACAGGCAGTTGGTCCCCTCCCTGTGACCTCTGCTTTATGGCAGACCCAAATATTACCAACACCAGTCCTACAACCGCTGTACCAACCTCGGCAACAGTTTGCCTCACAGCAGATGGTCCAACAAATGAGTCCTGCAAACATCAATATGCAGCCTTACATCCAACCACTCCAACAACCTCCTCCTCCAGTGGCCCCTGCTGCCTGGACACCAAGTGCACCCGGTACATGGTTATCTGCAACTCCATATGGCATTGCAACCGTTCATCGTGTTTAAATTATTAGACCAGAATTAGGATTGTTAATTTGTTAAGCTACAATCTCAACAACTTCAATGCAGCCCAGGTATCTGACGATCCTGTATTCAAATAACAAAAACCTAAGAAACTGCAACGTATACAGAACTCAGCTGCTCGCGTTTTAACAAAAACAATTTTTGGTTGGTTTTTGTTCAGCGCAAGTTTGTTACAGATCATGTTTTTTCTGTGATTTCCACTGTACTGTATTGTTTTTCTTGTTTGTTCATTGCGCCTTGGATTAGAACTTGTTTGTAGATAAATGGTGCATTATAAACGCTTATTTATTATTATTATATTAGTATTATTATTATTATTATTATTATCATTATTATTAATATTATTATTATTATTATATTATTATTATTTATATTATATTATTATTATAGGTTTTCCCAGTTAGTTTAACACTTTATTCATTATATATCTCGTTAAGTTTGAATTCGTCCCAAAATTTTGAAGGTTGCATTTGTTAAAGTAAATTTCGTCTTTGGTCAAGTATATTCATATTTTGCGCAATGAATTTCATTTAATGTTCATTTTATTTCGTCCTTACACACTTCCATTTCGTCTGATACAGCGGTAACCTACTAATGTATACATTTATTTCGTCTTTGATCAAATAGTTTCATATTCATTTCACTTTATTTCGTCCCATGTGGAACGTCCTGCCTAGAAGCATGTAAAATCCAGCTATAGGCCTATACGTTTTATATATATATATATTTATTTCTTCTTGCAGCCATATTTTATTAGGTCTAATAGATATATACGGCTGATATGAAATGTAGGTCTGTTCGGATCTGAATCAACAAGGCAAAAGAACACATGTCGGTGGTTCAAATCTAACCTGCAATAATATGTAGGCCTATTCTTCTAACACCTGACGAATATATGTGATAAAAGTATTAAAAATAATGAACAAAGACGAATTATATTTGTGCATAGACCCGCTACCCATCAGGTAATACGAATTAAATCCTTCCTTGACGAAAAGAAATGACCAATGAATTAAATTAAATGGTCATACTTTGAAATATAATGCTCATTGACGAAATTTATCTAACAAAATGCGTAAGTCAGATTTGGGGGACGAATTCTAACTTAACGAGATATGAAATATAATGAAAAAAGTGTTAAACTAACTGGGAAAACCTATATTAGTGTTAGTGTTATTATTATTATTATTATTATTGCTGCGAGACACCAGGATTGCAGTAATTAGGGAGCGTTCATAAATACTTTGGTGGGGGGGCTGGATAATTATAGGGGGGGCTAAAAAGTGTTGATACTCTGCAAAGGGGGGGTCAAAAAGTTTTTGAAAACCCCAACAGAGGGTGGGGGGAGGTCCAAAAAGTTTAAAACACTTATTAGTTCCCAAAATTTTCTGGGGGCTTCGCCCCCAACCCCTGCTTTACCTGTACGCACATTATTTACGGAAAGTTCATAAAATCAATGTAAGAATAGCTAATTTTTGGCGCGCTACGCGCGCAGATATCTACAGGCCTATTTTTATGTTCAAAAATGCTAAAAAAGAATGAAGGGCAAAAACATATTTAAAGCCAGGATATATAATTGGAGGGAGCATTCTAATTGGTTTCAAAAACAGAGATCCGTGCATAAATATGAGAATTTATTCAGGGGATTAAAGACCATGGCACTAAACCAAAGATACCTGCAATTGAAGTGAGAGTTCTGATTCACTCTAGATTCTACAACCTGCCCTTCTAGATGTGATGCGTCCATCAAAAATAGAATATGATACATGGTCAAAAGAAAATCCCATAAAAGATATCATATCTATGTTCTCTGAACTTGATAACAATGAACGGGGACAAGAAAGTTTCAGGTGCAGGCAGTAATACAGGGGAGTGGGGGTCAAAAAAGTTTGTGGCATGGCGAGAGGGGGGGTCAAAAAAGTTTTGATATACCAAAAATTAAATTATCCAGTCCCCCACACCAAAGTAATTATGAACGGTCCCTTAGAATAATTAGAACACAGACACAAAAAATGATGTTGAGCGTGAATCCGCCACATACCAGAAGTATATTTAATATTTGTCATAAATTAGCCAAACTTCACTCCTGTCAAAAGGAGTTGATAGATGCACATTTTATTTTATTTTAAAATGTATTTCATGACATTTGTATAATTACAAAACAACAGGACCTTGAAAGGTCACATATTCAAATGTGTCTATAATTTTTAATGTTTATTTGTAATGACACATATATTAGCACATTTTAAATGTACTTCAATTGTTGTCCGCAGATAATGTGTCTATAAATTTCAAGTTCATGGTGACACATATCTGCACATTTTAAATGTACTTCAATTGTTTGAAAGTGTAATCAAAGTATTGGACGATTAATTTTATTTAACAAGGACAGATGACAAACCTAAAACCTCGCAGGTGGTAATACCTGATGAGGTATCAATCGACCATATTTTTCATACCGCAATGGTATTCATAGCGAGAATTCATAAGCCTAATATACAAGTTTTCCCAGGGCGCTAGATAGCGAACCAAAATTCATCCGTAGATTAGAAAAATCAAAAAGGGACCTAACTTGACCTACGAGGCAAACATTGTTTATTAACAAAAATGTATATTGTTCTCTGAAAAGTAAATAAGAAATGAACAAATAGAATGATGATGTGACTGTGGTGATCAAAAGGTGTGTACCAAACTGCCAAACAAGGGCCTATTAGGGGACTTGACCGCCCCCCCCCCCCCCCCCCCAAGACGGGTAATTAGACAGGGTTTTTTATTTAGTTTTTTTACCAAATTTGCGAATCTGCCTAGCCGTGCACCACTCCCTAGTACCCAACCAATACCTTGCTACTACTTTATATCTGAGTCTGATGACATAATAACATTGACTGTTGACAGCAATCAGTACAAGTGGCTTAACCAGAGGGGGCGATCGCCCCAACCCCCAATATTGACTGTCGTGTCGGTTGAGATTGGTACTGTCAGTTCATTTGACAAGAGGATGGAATGACGGTCAAAAGTACAAAGATATATGGACAATGCTGCCCCCCACAATCCAGGTGCAACCTGAGCAAAAAACATTGTTTTTTGAAAAATAAGCAAAAAGAAACAAAACACAAGAGGGGGAACAAAACAAAAAACAGGTCAGAGGCAACAAATGCAGAGATTAGAATACAATAAAATAAAAGTAAACCAATGTGATACCCCTTTGAAGTTGTTTATGTATTTAATATATCTATATTAATGTTGCTTGTGTATTTCATATATAGATGTGGCCTAATAGCATTACAGCTGACGACTGACACCCCATTGATTTAATAGACAGTTTAATAGACAATGCATCAGCGATGTTATTTTTTATTTATTTATTTATTTATTTGTTTATTTTCTCCGCCTGGAATGTGACGCGAAGAAAAATAAAAATAAATGAGGTTATCCTTGAGACACTGAAGGGTTGCAAGAAATCTAACTAATTTCATAATCCCCCGGCATTTTGAGGATTGATTGTACAGTATGACACCCCATGGTCCTCACTATTGCATCTTTGGCAAATGTGATTGAATTTGCAGGGATTGCGGGAGCATCCAACTTTTTTGTTAAATGCGAAACAGGTCCCAGACATAGCGTTGGTGGAACGTGGACCCATCTCTGATTGAGCTGCCCCCCCTCCCCTCCCCCACCCCGGATTTGAGGGAAAAGATGGCGAAGGAACCACTATGTCGTCATCATCATCCTTCGGCTGCGGAGCAGACGACCACAAGTTTTCTCCAAGCACGGCGATCTGTAGCAAGAGTGGCTATCTGACGTTCTTGAAACATGCCGGTTTTTGTCACCAAGTAAGATCTGTATGTACTTCAAGTATGATGTGCTTGGACAACCAGGTCTCCTTTGGCCATGTGTTGGTATGTAAGTGGCATACATTCTAGCAGGCTCTTCATCAGGGAGACGGAGAATATGTCCAAGGAATCTCAGCTGGCGACTCTGGCGACCGCTATGTATAGGTTCCATAATTCGCCATCAATAGAAGCCCATGAGGTGTTCGGGTGGATTTGTTTGTGTAACCAGAACTGAACATCATATTGTCTCCAGCCATATCCCTGAAACCTAGTGGCAGCTGTCCTAACTATCTGCCATATTTCAGTAATTCCATATTTCCATATTTCAGTAATTCCTGTGTGAGAGCAGGATGAGCAGACAGGTATATTGCAGAAAAAACAAGGAAAGCATTTGTCCAAGCATGAATGAAAGTGATTTCTAGCTGCGATTTTGCCTCCCTCACTACCAATTGACCCATGTCATTTAATTCAATAATTTGGGATTCATTTTGACCGGACATAGCGATAGCTTCAGCTTCACCTTTATCCAGCAAAAGACCAAACTCAACGAAATCACCCCTAATAATCTTTTGTTTCAAATTCATGGGGATGCATTCGCCCAAAGGGGCACAAATTGACGTAAGTGCTTGAGGTTGAGGACAAGACATCCAGAAACGGTTGTCAATACATAAATGTTTGCATATAAGGGCGTCCCCAGAGGGGGGGGGGGGTGTCACACCCCCCCCCCCCCCCACCCACTCATCAAATCTGTCGGCAAAATTTTGGTGCTGTGGGCAAATCAAAGGAAGGAGGAAGAAAGGGGAGAAAGCAAAAAAGGAAAGAGAAAGGAAAAGGGAAAGAAAGAAGGGAAGAAAGAAAGAAAGAGGAAAGAAAGAAAGAAAGAAAAAAGAAAGAGAAAGGAAAGAGGAAAGAAAGAAAGGAAAAGGGGAAGAAAGAAAGAAAGCCCTATAACTTTTAAATGCGTTGTTGAGAAATGATAAAGTGAGTTTCTTTTCTGTTCTCAATTTGACATAGGGCCTAATACATTTCATACATAGTTCGATCGACTAGAATAAATATGAAAATGTCCAAGGTAAAAATCTAATAAAAAATATGAAAAATGCATGACATTACTTAAACAACGTAAAATCAAATCCTTAGCTCGGCAACGCTGCATCATTATTAATCAAAGAATATCAAATAGGATCCACATGTTCTGCAAATATCTTCTATATGCATCGTGATACTTTATAGTATGATTACTTGTATCGGAATGTAAGCACAACGCAAAATATAGCATATCATGATTTTGTAAAATCAAGGATAGCGAACCAAAACATTGATCTAATTGTTCAACAGGGTGTGCTGCGCCGATGAAATTATAATTTACCAAACTGATATCGTATTCAAATGGAGTTTTCACGGTTCTTGTGAAATTGACGACGCAAAACACCCCCTCCCCCCCTCCCCCCCGTTAATTTTTAACGGGTTTTAATTTATCAAATAGATAGGCAAAAAAACACCAAAAATTCAACTCAAAACTCAACATTTGAGGCTCAACTGGGGCCGCAGTTGAGGTGTGAAAGTAGAACCTACGGATCTGAACAGAGGCGTGAGAAGGAAGTCTTATGCAACGCACATAGTGCCTGCCCAAATTAACTCCTACATCGTGGAAATGACACATTTAAAACACTTATAAAGATAATCAGTTGATTGGGGAAAGTTATAATTGTACCACAAGCCAATTCGTTACTGGAATAGAGACCATTCTTGACTTCTGAAACTTGTTTATGTAACTCTCTGATATTCCAAATATTCTTACATTTTGTTAACTTAACAATATAAACAAGCAATGTTAACACTAAACCCCTTGGTCCGTCTTCTATATTACAATTCACGTAAGAGCACCCCTATGGCCTAAATCAAACTTCCCATAATCCCTTGCGCTCACCCTCGGCCAAACCGAAATCATCCCCTGCATCCCCCAACGGATTTAAAGTCGGTATAAATATTTGAAAGTTCATTAACCAATATTTACTCATTAAAACCCTCATGGCTGAAGGAATCCTTTTAGTTTTTGCTAGTTTTTACGAAATGTGAATTTGCATTTTTGACTTTCAGGGTACCTGCGAACCAAGGGTAACTGTCATTTTACGATGTTGCTAAGCGTATGCAAAGGGGCTTGACTGGGCGTTATTTTTCTTGATGTGAGACGGGTGGACCATGTCAATTATAAAGGTCAGTGGGCGCCTTTTGGCTCCTTAATTTATAGCAACACTGCTCACTCGAACCGAAACCAGGGAGAGTATATAATGGGAGAGGAAATTCGAATCGCAAAACTGAAGCCTTCTATTTGGGCGTGAGTACGCGCGATGTAACTCTGAAAAATGAGGGCTACGCTATGATTGACGTCCAGCACGAAAGTCCTTATAAGGGACATTGAGACGCGCAATGTAACTCTTAGAATGGGGGCGCTAGCATACTAGAAGTTTTAAGCAGACGACGCTGGACACGGGCGTATTCACAAATATCCAGGTTAAAATATGCGAACGAGGTTATGTGATCAAGTGAATGGGACGAACGTTTAACAACGATTTAAATTCAAAACATGATACTGACACTGTGGATGGTTAGCCATCCACAGTGGTTTTAGGATGAAATAATTTAGTTCCAATGTGTGATGAATTTTATGGGGTCATATAATCAAAATCCATTGTTACATTAAAACCAACGGAAATTCAAAATTAACGGCCGTTCGTGTCCACCGTCGTCTGATTTTTAGAGGCTTTCAATCTCGGCAATGGGAGTCTGTGTACAGTTGTACAGTGGCACTGGCCTGACCGAACGTAAAGTGAACCGAAGGTACAGTCAAGAGAGAGGAGTCATATTACTATCCTCTTTTACACAGTTTTATACATTTATACACTTCAAGGCTTGAGTGTACACTATTGCTGCTAGACACTAGGGTTACAATAAATACACGTACGCGGATTTTTTATGTGAAGCGTGATTCCCCTGCAAACCAGAAATGCATTTAATAATTCATCATAATTAAATTTAACCAGGTAGTACCTGAAGACTCCACTCCTCCACTTCTGACAAAGGGAGTTAATAGTCGAAACATTTTAAAATGTACTTTATGATTAAAAATGCATAATCACCTGATTTATAAATGTGTCTATATTAAAAGTTCATGGTGACACATATAAGTGAAAACCAGACCATAATTGGTTAGTTGATAGTTGCACATTTTAAAATGTACTTTGTGATTTAAACCATTGAATCATACCCCGACCTTTTAAAGGTCACTCCATTCTATTGTGTCTGTAATTTTCAGTTCATAATGACACATAGAATAATATTGTGAAAAATCAGACGACACTTGGTCGCTTACGCTCAATTGTTATTAAAGGTCACTCCATTCTATTGTGTCTGTAATTTTCAGTTCATAATGACACATAGAATAATATTGTGAAAAATCAGACGACACTTGGTCGCTTACGCTCAATTGTTATCCACAGATAAACAATTATCAAAATTCATTGCATGACATCTAAATTAAAACCATTTAATGTATGTCCAAGAAAAGTTTAGGGCGATTGAGTTGGACCAGGTAGTACCTGAGGAGGTTACAACCGAACATACTTTTCCAACCGCAATGGTACCAAGATAAACAAAAAATCATTGCCTGACATCCAAAATCAAATCAAATAATGTATGTCCAAGAAAAGTTTAGGGCGATTTAATTTAACCAGGTAGAGCCCTGAGGAAGTTATAAACCGAAAATTCTTTTCCAACCGCAATGGTATCCAAGATAAACTGTTTACTAAAAAAGCCAGGACATGTATCACGGAACCTAACCCCTCTGTGTTTCCTTGGAAAAGGTTTTTAATAAACACCCATTTATCCAATATATATATTGTTCTCTGAAAAGTAAATATGAAATTGACCTAAAACAATTATGAAGTGACTCGGGTGATGAAAAAGTGTATACCAAACTGCACTGTGAGTATAAAACAATGACCTCTTGTAACGAGGGTGGGTGGGTGGGGAATTTTTATTTGATCCTTCTGGTTTGCAATCAGAATGACCCGCCGAGGAAACAAGGAAAAAGGGGCCAAACCGGACGAGATATGCTTGACTGAATTTGACCAGGTAGTTACCTGAGGAGGTTACAACCGAACATACTTTTCCAACCGCAATGGTACCAAGATAAACAAACAAGGCGGTTCTCGAACGGCGCGTCTCGCCTGTTCATCAAAAGTGACTTGAAAGAAATGATGATAAAACATATGATACAATGTAGCACTGTCACAGAGGTATGCATTGTAGTTAATGCAAGGGATGTAATACCTTGAAAAATTTAATCAACAAAAAGAACACACCAACCCCCTTCCCTACACCAAATCACATCAAGATAGGCCTTACAGATCTTATTAGACCCCAGATGACCTCTGATGACCTTGAAAATTTAATCAGCAAAAAGAACACACCAACCCCCTTCCTTCCACCAAATCACATCAAGATAGGCCTTACGGATCTTATTTGACCCCAGATGACCTCTGATGACCTCGAAAAATTAATCAACAAAAAGAACACACCATCCCTCTTCCGTCCACCAAATCCCATCAAGATAGGCCTTACGGATCTTATTTGACCCCAGATGACCTTGAATGACCTCCGATGACCTTGAAAATTTGATCAGCAAAAAGAATACACCACCCCCCTTCCCTCCACCAAATCCAATCAAGATAGGCCTTACTGATCTATTTGACCCCATATTTGACCCCGATGACCCCGAAAAATTAATCAACAAAAAGAACACACCACCCCCCTTCCCTCCACCAAATCCCATCAAGATAGGCCTTACTGATCTATTTGACCCCCGATGACCCCGAAAAATTAATCAACAAAAAGAACACACCATCCCTCTTCCGTCCACCAAATCCCATCAAGATAGGCCTTACTGATCTATTTGACCCCATATTTGACCCCCGATGACCCCGAAAAATTAATTAACAAAAATAACACACCACCCCTCTTCCCTCCACCAAATCCCATCAAGATAGGCCTTACTGATCTATTTGACCCCATATTTGACCCCGATAACCCCGAAAAATTAATCAACAAAAAGAACACACCATCCCTCTTCCGTCCACCAAATCCCATCAAGATAGGCCTTACTGATCTAGTTGACCCCATATTTGACCCCCGATGACCCCGAAAAATTAATCAACAAAAAGAACACACCACCCCCTTTCCCTCCACCAAATCCCATCAAGATAGGCCTTACTGATCTATTTGACCCCATATTTGACCCCTGATGACCCCGAAAAAATAATCAACAAAAAGAACACACCATCCCTCTTCCGTCCACCAAATCCCATCAAGATAGGCCTTACTGATCTATTTGACCCCATATTTGACCCCCGATGACCCCGAAAAAATAATCAACAAAAAGAACACCCCATCCCTCTTCCGTCCACCAAATCCCATCAAGATAGGCCTTACTGATCTATTTGACCCCATATTTGACCCCCGATGACCCCGAAAAATTAATCAACAAAAGAACACACCACCCCCCTTCCCTCCACCAAATCCCATCAAGATAGGCCTTACTGATCTATTTGACCCCATATTTGACCCCCAATGACCCCGAAAAATTAATCAACAAAAAGAACACACCATCCCTCTTCCGTCCACCAAATCCCATCAAGATAGGCCTTACTGATCTATTTGACCCCATATTTGACCCCCGATGACCCCGAAAAATTAATCAACAAAAAGAACACACCACCCCCTTTCCCTCCACCAAATCCCATCAAGATAGGCCTTACTGATCTATTTGACCCCATATTTGACCCCTGATGACCCCGAAAAAATAATCAACAAAAAGAACACACCATCCCTCTTCCGTCCACCAAATCCCATCAAGATAGGCCTTACTGATCTATTTGACCCCATATTTGACCCCCGATGACCCCGAAAAATTAATCAACAAAAAGAACACACCATCCCTCTTCCGTCCACCAAATCCCATCAAGATAGGCCTTACTGATCTATTTGACCCCATATTTGACCCCCGATGACCCCCGAAAAAATAATCAACAAAAAGAACACCCCATCCCTCTTCCGTCCACCAAATCCCATCAAGATAGGCCTTACTGATCTATTTGACCCCATATTTGACCCCCGATGACCCCGAAAAATTAATCAACAAAAAGAACACACCACCCCCTTCCCTCCACCAAATCCCATCAAGATAGGCCTTACTGATCTATTTGACCCCATATTTGACCCCCAATGACCCCGAAAAATTAATCAACAAAAAGAACACACCACCCCCCTTCCCTCCACCAAATCCCATCAAGATAGGCCTTACTGATCTATTTGACCCCATATTTGACCCCCAATGACCCCGAAAAATTAATCAACAAAAAGAACACACCATCCCTCTTCCGTCCACCAAATCCCATCAAGATAGGCCTTACTGATCTATTTGACCCCATATTTGACCCCCGAAAAATTAATCAACAAAAAGAACACCCCCCCCCTTCCCTCCACCAAATCCCATCAAGATAGGCCTTACTGATCTATTTGACCCCATATTTGACCCCTGATGACCCTGAAAAATTAAGAACAAAAAGAACACACCATCCCCCTTCCCTCCACCAAATCCAATCAAGATAGGCCTTATGGATCTTATTTGACCCCCGATGACCTTGAATGACCTCTGATGACCTTGAAAATTTATTCAGCAAAAAGAATACACCACTCCCCTTCCCTCCACCAAATCTCATCAATATAGGCCTTACTGATCTATTTGACCCCATATTTGACCCCGATGACCTCTGGTGACCTTGAAAATTTAATCAGCAAAAAGAACACACCACCCCCCTTCCCTTTACCAAATCCCATCAAGATAGGCCTTACTGATCTGTACCCCATATTTGACCCCCGATGACCTTGAATGACCTCCGATGACCTTGAAAATTTAATTAGCAAAAAGAACACACCACCCCCTTCCCTCCACCAAATCCCATCAAGATCGGCCTTACGGATCTTATTTGACCCCATATTTGACCCCGATGACCTTGAATGACCTCCAATGACCTTGAAAATCTAATCAGCAAAAGAACACCCCACCCCCTTCCCTGACATCAAGTCCCATCAAGATAGGCCTTACGGATCTCTAGATATCGCGTCACAACGCGTCTCAAAAGTTTTAAGCATATTTGACCCTGATGACCTTGTATGACCCCCGATGACCTTGAAAAATCAATCAGCAACAGAACGCACCACCCCCCTTCCCTCCACCAAGTCCCATCACGATAGGCCTTACGGATCTCCAGATATCGCGTCACAAAGGTATTTCTTAGCACACGGCTGACGGCTGACGGCGGACGGCATACGCCGGACAGAAATAGTGATAACATAGTCTCTTTCTGATTACATCAGGCGAGACAAAAATCATTGCCTGACATCCAAAATCAAAACAAATAATGTATGTCCAAGAAAAGTTTAGGGCGATTTAATTTAACCCGGTAGAGCCCTGAGGAAGTTATAAACCGAACATTCTTTTCCAACCGCAATGGTATCCAAGATAAACTGTTTACTAAAAAAGCCAGGACAAGTATCACGGAACCTAACCCCTCTCCTGTGTTTCGTCGGAAAAGGTTATTAATAAACATCCATTTATCCAATATATATATTGTTCTCTGAAAAGTAAATATGAAATTGACCTAAAACAATTATGAAGTGACTCGGGTGATGAAAAAGTGTATACCAAACTGCCAAACAAAGGGCCTAATTAGGGGACTTGACCAATCCCCCCCCCCCCCCCCCCCCCGCAGATTCTGGGGAAGGCATTCGCCCAGGGGGCTGCAAATTGAAGTTAGTGCCTGTGGTTGGCGATATGACATGCCTGGAAAACTTACGGGTGAACCCCCCATTTCGCTGAACTGTACATTATTATTACTAGTAGTAGTGCTACGTCTAATTGAATCGATACCCGCACCAATGCTAGAACTCGGATTGACATGATTGTTGTAGTTTAAGTTTACTAAGTTGTCAGTATTGAGATTTTGCTTATTATTTGCGTTATAATTATTGACACGCGAATCAAACCCCCCAGTCACAACCCGCCAAAAATTATTTAAAGCATTCTCACCAGCTGTTCCCTGGATGAGTTGGTCCATTCTGGGTTGATTTTGGAAAAAAACATTTCTTCCGTCTGCACCGGTTTGCGACGATCCTGCCGAATTTGCAACTTGTTGATTTGTAACATGGCGGCGATTTGGGATCCCACTTGGCAGGTTCGATGACCCGGATGTGCTTAGCGGTCGCATGGCAACGGCTTGTTGTTGTTGTTGCTGTTATCATCGGCGATTGTACTAACGGCGACTGCTGGGAAACGCTGGATTCCTGATGATCTGCATCGTCTGTTTCAATGCGAAGGGCATCCTCCTCAACAATGTTTATGTCCAAAACATCCTCATGCTCAGGCTTAAGTTCTCGGTTTTGTGGCCGAATTGGACGAGGCACTGAAACCGAGATATTTCGTCCGCGGCCTCTGGCTCTGCCTCGCCCACGGGCACGAATCTGGGCACGAATACGTCCTCTACCCCGTGTTGGATTTGTCTGCGCTTGGCTGTTGTTGACATTGACAGCAGCTGCTTGGCTAGTCCCGCTCGTTGCCGGGCGGAGAAGATCGTCAGTAGCCCTGGCTTGTGATCTAGTTTGCCGTAAATTTGTACCGTGATCAGCTGCCTTTCTTTTTTAGGTGGCATTTTGGCGTGGATTTGGTTTAATTCCAAGCTCAAAATATAGTTACATCAGTTATAAAGTACTTACAAAAGGAAATCAAACTCAGAAGATGTGATGATACTTGATATCAAAATACTAGTAAGCAATCGGAGACGAAAAAACAAAGGTTGAAAAACCTATTGGTGGATGAATGTATGTAGAACTAGACGGGTTGACAACGCCAATCTCTGATCCCCGATGAATTTTTATTTGATCCTTCTGGTTTGCAATCAGAATACGATATGACCCGCCGAGAAAACAAGGAAAAAGGGGCCAAACCGGACGAGATATGCTTGACTGAACAACAAAGCAAATTTCGCGTGCTGGCGAATCCCGACGCGGGATTGGTTTAAAAACGTGAACCACGCCCGTATGCAAAGGCCGGAAAACAAAAACGTGCCGGCAACCCTAGTGCATGAGCAATTCGGAATTATTTAGACAAGCAAAACAATTCATTTATTAACATACATAGCACATAGCCGAGCCATAATATAGTCAATGTTGGAGCTCCAATTGTTATATTTTATCGTTTTAATACTGCCACAAGCGTACATGTATAGCCCTATGTATTTGACATACGGCCTACTACAGTGCGTCAGGCATACGCTATTCAATTCACCATACATGTGCATGTACATTAAAGGGGGAGCTTTCAATTTCAAAATTATAACTTAACTTTATAAAGCAATCAAATTAAATGATGAATTAATCCTCCCTCCCCTTCCCCACTATAATACAACACTAGCCCTGTTAGGGATGTTCATATCATTGACTACAGAGGGTGACATATTTTTTTGAAAATTTGTGGAATCTCCATGTTTACCTCTTTTAAATCCAGTGAAAAAGGAAGAAACGGGCTGGGATGTATTCACTGATGTCTAACTACCCACACAAAAGCATCTGGACAACATGAAAGTCAAGCCGATTTAAGCTAAAATGGTTTAAAATTGGCATGACTTGACCAGTTTTTCGCCCAGTTAATCTGGGCATATAGTTTGGCTTTCACCTGGGTATGGGGCCGATTTTGGTTGACTCTGGTGGTATAAATTTACCCATTTTTGTTGCTAAACATGAATTTAGTGGCAAAAATGGCAAAAACATGCCTCTGTTACATCAGAAAATTGGTCGAACGAGGGAAAACAATGGGGTATTTCCAGAGATATCAGAAAGAAAATGTTACTTTTTACCCAATTCTATCACCAACCATCTATGCTTTGAAACTGAGTTATCTATAAATAGCTTCACAACAGTTTTGTATGAACACTTAGAAATCAGCAGGGAGTGTGACCTCCAAACACCATCAATACATTGACATGCAGTGTACATTACTCTGCATGTATCGAGGTAGCACTGGTATCGTGCCTACCCAATACCCCGAATATATAACCATGTGAACAAAAGCAGTGGATCCGCTCATGCCCTGCTCTACTCGTCAGACGAATTTAGCCGTTTTCCAACCACGGACAGGCTAAATTTATGTTTTAAAGAACATATACCAGAAAAACGAATCGCGGCTCGGTTCAATTGTTGGTACGACCGTACGTACGATGCTATATTTAGCTTATAAAAAAACGCCTCTCAAATCGTAAAGTTAGTTAATACGGATGATTAGTATTACTATCATGACCAGCTTCACACAAATTGGGTTTAAGGATCCTTTCCTTAATACCCACGTTATAGGAATTATTATGACCCTAACAAGCAATAATAATAACCTTTCGGGTGCCACCTTTGTATGTAAAACTTCACTAAAAAACATGAACAAGGGTGATGTCTTTTCCTTTCTCAAATTATTTGTACGCTTTAGATCATAGTTGAAGAGCTAAATACACTGTGTTGATAGTAAAACCTAAGCCTGGTTTTACTCTAGTCCATCCATGTACTGACAAGTAGGAACCACCTTTAGGATACCCTACCGCTTCATGTCTTTAAGGGGCATTTAGTAGTGAGGAATGTAAAGGTAGGGTATTCTAATCTTAAAGAGAGATCACTGTTTATCAATGGTTTGACAGAGCAAATCATAATAGGCCTACCACTTTATAATTGCTATGGTGTGTTGTTATAAGTATGTCTACTTCCAGGCGCTATTAGACAACCACCAAGGGAGTGTTAAGATTTCAAAATAATGGTTTAAATATCTGTCAATTCAAGGAAACAAATGTTTGGAGAACCTTATCATGCTTACACTTGATTAGTCTACTATATATACCTTTTTCCTTTTCTTTGTCACGCTATGAACATGTACCGATAGAGGGCTCACTCCCCATGGACCGCTCCCCATCCTCTGATCTCACCCCCGGGAAAAAAGGTCTACTTGCATTGGATTGACCTCGTTGACCTCCGTATACTTTTACACTAGTGCTCGTCCAAAAATTGGATGCATACGTAATGAGCAATTTGTTCGCGTGGGGTTCAAAATTGACCAATGGCAGACACGATAAATACGAAGTATATGAATATTTATATACCGTCTTCGCAGAGAGAAGAATCTTGCTCACTTTGATAAATTCAAAATGTCGATTTTCTGGCACTGTATAGCCGCCGTTTCGGTCTAAAATCACACTTTAGGAGTTATCTTTGACATTGGTCCTCGCCCAAAATATGTTCCTCAGAGATATAGCTACATTTCCGCATATGTGACTATTTCCATGCTATTTCCTATCTTTCAATATCGTGTAATAAAAAACCTTTTTACGTTTAAACAGAGACAAATAATTTGATCATTTTTACGATAACTAGAAACTCTTACACAACCACAGAAATACCACCTTCAAGCGTTTCTAGATGTACAAACAGCAAATTCAATATTAGCATGTTATGAAGAGGTGTGATACTATCGTGACGCATAAAAAGCATCGTCCCTAGTAATCCTTAGTGTGCTTAAAGCATAGTTCTTTGGAAAATCCAATGCCAGTAGACCTTGTATTTGGTCGGTTCTCGGATGGGAAGTATCAGGGGGTGTTGTTCGATTGTGTGACTGTGAAATTATACAAGGTATACTACAGTCGACTAACACTTGATAAGATAACCAAAAATATTCAGTGAAAGTGGTCCCTCCTAACTACATAGATCCAACCCAAAGCCTTTCCCACCAAATTATCAAGCATACAACATTCGTTTTGATGTGAAGCCAGCACCACCAAACAGTGATTCTAAACTAACATCAAAATTGAGCTGTACCCGAAAGACATCAGACATTGTAATCACATTTTTTTTTCACCCAACAAACTTTGGATTGACATATTGCAAATTGCAATTATAGATAACAGTTAATGCAAAGTTTGAAAGGGTGAAAGGGTAAATTTAAAAGGCCTCGTGATTACATGAATAAGGGGGTATATTTCAGTGGCTGTGTGATCTCTAGGATTAAGGGTATTTCGCTGTAAGAACTTGGAAGGGGCCAATTACTTGACATGAGATGCACGGGTACTCTAAACGTGTTGGGGGTGGTAGTCAGTGGCGTGCGCAAAGGAGGGGGCGGGGGGGGCAGGGGTCACAGCCCTCCCCCAGTATTGAAAATAGTCGGGGGAAACTTACTGTCAGTCGGGGGAAACTACTGCCAGTCGGGGGCTGGGCAGTCGGTAGATTTTTTTTGTGTGGGGAGGTGGTGTTATCCAAAGCTGACTATTCGTCGGCAAATTTGTACATGTTGTTGACAAAATTATGCACCAAGTTGGTAAAAAAACGGAATTGTTGTAGCTGATGAAAACTCTAATGATTGTCCATAAGTTGTTGAATGTGGTGTCTGCTGTGCGATTTTTTTTTTGCTGTGCGAATTTTTGTGACTGTGCGACATCCCCCCCCCCCCCCCCCCCCCCACTTACGTGAAATTCACGAGGTGACTGCAAAAAAACATTTAGGCTACCCTTTACTATTTTTAGGTACATCGGGGGAATTGAGAAGAATCAGAGTCGGGGGAATTTTCGTTTATGGCCAGGTACCCCCTCCCCCAGTTACAATGTCCTGCGCACGCCACTGGTGGTAGTTAGACTACCGGGAGAACAAAGAGGTGTATGGCTATACAACAGAATACTCTACGAATGTGAAATGAAATAAAATGTTCCAAATTAAAGGGAAATATATCTGAGTCTGTATTATCCTTAACGTTGTGATTGAATAAAGTTGTTAACTCTTTGAATGATTTAAAATTGCATGATATTTATAGCGTTCTGAAATTATAACTCTATCACTCTATATTTGAAAGAATGATAATGATTGTTTAAAAAACAATCACAGCTTAATAATGTTAAGGATTCCAAGAGTCCTCCCAGTCCTTAAGATTCTTTAAAACAGATTTGCATGACATCAATGTTGATTTTTTTTCACAAATGAACCCCTTACCAACTTTATCAAGTGTATTAAGTTCACCTTGCAGTCAAAGTCCAATGGTTCTATAATCTGACAATACAATAAGTTCCATAATCCAAATTTGTACTTTGTATATTTTTACTAATCCGTAACTGATAAGGCTCAATAGATAATATGAATAATAGGATCTTAAATCCGAATATTGTACATTTTTATAGTCTGAAAGCTAAAAAGGGTTTCCATCAAACACACGAACATGGTTCTATAATCCATTGTGAGATGAAAGGCCCTACAGTTTTTAAATAAGTTCTGCAGATCGACTAAAAAGAACCCATAGTAAGATTTAGACTAAAGAACACCTTTCTTTGATTCGGAATAAAGTCAAACAACCCTATTTCAAATTTGTACTACAGAACCTGCTTTAATGTTCGGATTGCAGACCCTTTCTTCATAATCAGATTATATTACATGATCATGATATTGGGACTATTTTCAGATTATTGAACCCTATACGTTCAGACTATAGAACCTTTGTACTATAGAACCTTTTTTTGTATTATAGAACCTTTCGGACTACGAACTGTGAGTCGATAAACATAAAACCGCGAATGCGAAATGGTCTTCACCTCATTGCAAGGGATTTTACCTGATACCTTTTTAAAGGGAATTTTTATTGGTTATAACTTTGTGATTATTCAGCCTGCAGACATGGTTGAGCCATCATTTTTTATTGTTGAATGTTGAATACTTTGTTTCCATGTATTCCATTTTCAAAGAGATATTTTGATTTTCAAAAACTGTTATGATCATGTCTAGCCCTGTGCATTCATCCCCCGGATATTTAAACATTGGGAGTGAGGAGAGTCGAGAAATGCATGTTTCGGGTATAAAACATGTGCATATAGATACAACACTGGCCCTGGGCATTCATCCCGGATACTAAACGTGGGCGGGTTAAGGGGAGTGAGGGTAAATGCATGTTTCGGGTGTGCATGTACATTAAAGGGGGAGCTTTTATCTCTTTAGATACAACACTGGGTCTTCATCCTCGATATTAAACGTGGGTAAGGGGAGTGAGGAGAAATGCGTCAGTGCTTTAAATCCCATTGGACCCATCCACAAAACGGACCATCTAGGGCCTGGCACGTATCCTAGGTCTTAGTTTTTTGTTTTAAAATTATAACTTTATAAATCAATCAAATGTAATGACAATTTATCCCCCCCCCCCCCCCCTCTCCCCGTCCCCCTTCCCGCTATATCCCGGATATTAAACGTTGGTTAAGGGAGTGAGGAGCAGTGGCGTATCTGGGGTCTTTTTCAGGGGGGCAAAGGGTATTTTTTCCCAGTGAACACCAGTTTGACCCGGGAGTTTGACCCTATTAAGTAAACAAATTGTGCAGCTTTGTTGTTTATTCCAGCGAATGACGTTGCTTCCTAAAGTTGATGCGCGTGTAGCGCGCTTAATTTTAACAACATATCTACACGAATCTGGCCATTACTAAGGGACATTTTTCTTTCAAACGGGCTTCTATAATGATATTCCTGGACAAATGCGCGCCGCATAAATCAATCAAATTAAATGAGGAATTAATCCCCCCTCTCCCGTCCCCCTTCCCCCTTTCAAGTTCCCCACTATAAATACAACACTGATTTATAATAGTCCTAGACAAAAGTTTCTCACGCCACACGTAGCGCGAGAAAATTTGCAATTTTTACACTAAATTGCCCATCATCAAACCGAGCAAGGGGAAAAGCTGTTATTAAGATGGGAATTAAGTAAATCCCTTCGAAATGTTGTCTTTCCGTTTCCCTTTTATCTTCATCTTCTCCCTTTCCTTTCTTTTCTTTTCCTTCTCTCTTTCTCACCCTCTCTTTCCCCTTTCTTTCCCTTTCCTACCCCTTTTCTCTTCCTCTCTTCCCTTCTCTTCGATTTTTTGAGCCCGGTAGTTTGAGCTGGCCTTCCCAGTCAAATCCGTCTTTAGGGGGGGGGTGGGGGGGGGGAGAGAGACGCTACTTGTGAGGAGAAATGAATGTTTCGGGTATACACGTGCATGTACATTAAAGGGGGATCTTTTATCTCTATAGATATAACACTGGGCCTTCATCCAAAATATTAAACGTGGGTTAAATGGGCATTGAGAGATACGTATCATGTAAAATTTCACAATTTGGTCATTTCGATGTGATCACATCGAAACTATCAGCATCACTCACCACATAACTTGCTTCAACCAAATTTCAATCTAGCGCCATTATTCAACCGTTTCCCCATATACATCATTGCACTTTAGGGTTCCTACGTACATTATCTATTGAAACAATTCATTTATTCCAAATTCCATTTTTCTCTCCAATCTCTCAATACCCCTTTAAGGGAAGTGAGGAGAATGTGTTGAAACATTCACGTTTGTAATCGGAAATACAAAAGTTAAGTGGAAAAAACCAATGCATATGTGAATATTTTGCCAATTTTCTAACTGCTCTGAATTACAATAGGTTAAATAAAAAAAACCAACACATTGGCCTACCTATAGACGGTGCGCGCATGCACGTCTGTAATATGAAATAAATAAAAAAATACATAGGCCTACCTAATATAGGTGTGCGCATGCACATTTGTAATATGAAATAAAAAATAGTTGGGCCTGGGTCGAAAAAACAAAAAATAGCCTAGTTCTTACTTAGTTTTTGGTTTTGGATTCTCTCAAACAAGTCAAGAACCGCTGGTTTGCTTGTCCATCCATCTTACCCGCTATCAATACAACACTCAATCAATAAGGTAGACCGTCTTATGTCGATTAGTAATTTTTACTCACTGTGGTCGACCATACAACCTCCCTATATCATTTCACGATACACCTTGAATCACAAGAACCAATGATGTAGGACCTGTTGCACCTATTCTAAGTTCCTAGTACACCTTGAATCACAAGAACCAATGATGTAAGACCTGTTGCACCTATACTAAGTTACTAGTACACCTTGAATCACAAGAACCAATGATGTAAGACCTGTTGCACCTATACTAAGTTACTAGTACACCTTGAATCACAAGAACCAATGATGTAAGACCTATTGCACCTATACTAAGTTACTAGTACACCTTCAATCACAAGTACCAATGATGTAAGACCTGTTGCACCTATACTAAGTTACTAGTACACCTTGAATCACAAGTACCAATGATGTAAGACCTGTTGCACCTATACTAAGTTACTAGTACACCTTGAATCACAAGTACCAATGATGTAAGACCTGTTGCACCTATACTAAGTTACTAGTACACCTTGAATCACAAGAATCAATGATGTAAGACCTGTTTCACCTATACTAAGTTACTAGTACACCTTGAATCACAAGAATCAATGATGTAAGACCTGTTGCACCTATACTAAGTTACTAGTACACCTTGAATCACAAGAATCAATGATGTAAGACCTGTTGCACCTATACTAAGTTACTAGTACACCTTGAATCACAAGAACCAATTATGTAAGACCTGTTGCACCTATACTAAGTTACTAGTACACCTTGAATCACAAGAACCAATTATGTAAGACCTGTTGCACCTATACTAAGTTACTAGTACACCTTGAATCACAAGAACCAATGATGTAAGACCTGTTGCACCTATACTAAGTTACTAGTACACCTTGAATCACAAGTACCAATGATGTAAGACCTGTTGCACCTATACTAAGTTACTAGTACACCTTGAATCACAAGAATCAATGATGTAAGACCTGTTGCACCTATACTAAGTTACTAGTACACCTTGAATCACAAGTACCAATGATGTAAGACCTGTTGCACCTATACTAAGTTACTAGTACACCTTGAATCACAAGAATCAATGATGTAAGACCTGTTGCACCTATACTAAGTTACTAGTACACCTTGAATCACAAGTACCAATGATGTAAGACCTGTTGCACCTATACTAAGTTACTAGTACACCTTGAATCACAAGTACCAATGATGTAAGACCTGTTACACCTATACTAAGTTACTAGTACACCTTCAATCACAAGTACCAATGATGTAAGACCTGTTGCACCTATACTAAGTTACTAGTACACCTTGAATCACAAGAACCAATGATGTAAGACCTGTTGCACCTATACTAAGTTACTAGTACACCTTGAATCACAAATACCAATGATGTAAGACCTGTTGCACCTATACTAAGTTACTAGTACACCTTGAATCACAAGTACCAATGATGTAAGACCTGTTGCACCTATACTAAGTTAATAGTACACCTTGAATCACAAGTACCAATGATGTAAGACCTGTTGCACCTATACTAAGTTACTAGTACACCTTGAATCACAAGAACCAATGATGTAAGACCTGTTGCACCTATACTAAGTTACTAGTACACCTTGAATCACAAGAACCAATGATGTAAGACCTGATGCACCTATACTAAGTTACTAGTACACCTTGAATCACAAGTACCAATGATGTAAGACCTGTTGCACCTATACTAAGTTACTAGTACACCTTGAATCACAAGAACCAATGATGTAAGACCTGTTGCACCTATACTAAGTTACTAGTACACCTTGAATCACAAGAACCAATGATGTAAGACCTGTTGCACCTATACTAAGTTAATAGTACACCTTGAATCACAAGTACCAATGATGTAAGACCTGTTGCACCTATACTAAGTTACTAGTACACCTTGAATCACAAGAACCAATGAAGTAAGACCTGTTGCACCTATACTAAGTTACTAGTACACCTTGAATCATAAGTACCAATGATGTAAGACCTGTTGCACCTATACTAAATTACTAGTACACCTTGAATCACAAGAACCAATGATGTAAGACCTGTTGCACCTATACTAAGTTAATAGTACACCTTGAATCACAAGTACCAATGATGTAAGACCT
Source organism: Ophiura sarsii (assembly GCA_035610835.1). Lineage (NCBI taxonomy): Eukaryota > Metazoa > Echinodermata > Ophiuroidea > Amphilepidida > Ophiuridae > Ophiura > Ophiura sarsii. The sequence goes on from CM069453.1 coordinate 60,156,177, forward strand.
GTTGCACCTATACTAAGTTACTAGTACATCTTGAATCACAATAACCAATTATGTAAGACCTGTTGCACCTATACTAAGTTACTAGTACACCTTGAATCACAAGTACCAATGATGTAAGACCTGTTGCACCTATACTAAGTTACTAGTACACCTTGAATCACAAGTACCAATGATGTAAGACCTGTTGCACCTATACTAAGTTACTAGTACACCTTGAATCACAAGAACCAATGATGTAAGACCTGTTGCACCTATACTAAGTTACTAGTACACCTTGAATCACAAGAACCAATGATGTAAGACCTGTTGCACCTATACTAAGTTACTAGTACACCTTGAATCACAAGTACCAATGATGTAAGACCTGTTGCACATATACTAAGTTACTAGTACACCTTGAATCACAAGTACCAATGATGTAAGACCTGTTGCACCTATACTAAGTTACTAGTACACCTTGAATCACAAGTACCAATGATGTAAAACCTGTTGCACCTATACTAAGTTACTAGTACACCTTGAATCACAAGTACCAATGATGTAAGACCTGTTGCTCCTATTTCTAAGCTACCAGTACACCTTGAATCACAAGAATCAATCATGTAGGACCAGTGACGTATCTGGGGTCTTTGTCAGGGGGTGGGCAAAGGGTATTTTTCCTGGTGAATACCAGTTCCAAAAAATGGCGCAGCTGGGTTATTTATTCCACTGAATGACGTCGCATCCTAAACTTGATGCGTTTACAATTTTAACAACATATTTACATGAATCTGGCCATTATTTGAGGTACATTTTTCTTTTAAACAGGCTTCTATAAATGATATTCGTTCTCGCGTAGCGCGCACAAATTTGCCATTTGTATACTAAATTGCCCATTATCAAACTGGGCAAGGGGCAAATTGTCATTTAGATGAAAATTAGATGATTGATCAGCTTGATGAAAGTCACTGAAGTTACGTAATAAAGTACTCTGACCCCCTGGGAGATGCGCTACTGTGTTGGACCTGTTGCATTTATTACTAAGCTACAGGTACACCTTGAATCACAAACTTCCTGTGTAATTTACTGTCATTGGAAAATAATGTCCTCAAATAGTGATGTCAATACTTTGGTTCTCAGTTTTCAAATGACATCACCGTATGTCATTCAGGGCATATTTACTTTCACCATTTCATGATTAAGGGCTACATCTAAAGCGTCTCTTGCGGGTATTTCATCGGTGTTGGTTACGCGGAATGATATCAGCCGGAAGCCATGCCACACTAGAAATCCGATGTTCACGATCAAACATAAGTAAGGCGTCCGTTGAGATTATATTTCGATCAGGGTAATCCACAGAACTTATTATTTTGCACTTTTAAACCTGTGTGATGTTATTACTTTTTTTAACTGCAGCATTTGGGCCATACATGGGGAAAATGGTAGTTATATATTAGGCCAAAAAAAGAGGTTTGTTTGCACCAAAGACAATAAACTAGTAAAATCTAAAAAACACCTGTATTTTTTATGGTGAAAAATGCATGTTTTCAATGATATTAGTTTATCTGAAAAGTTTACACCAATTGCCAAATAGATGAATAAGCTGTCCTGGACTTTATGTATACCCATATCCTCCCTGGTGAACTACTGCGAATTCAAGATTCTAGCAAAAACAGGACATCAAACATGGTCTGAGGGTTTGTACTACTGGCTGCAAACCTGTCACCCTTGCATCCAACATGCCTTTTCACCAAGATGTTAGACTTTTCACATTTTTGGTATGGTTCTATTAAAACAAACGTATAAAAATGTGAAAGTAAATGTAAACAAAATTGTGTAGGTTTTTTTCTACTCTAAAAATTCCGTAAGCTTTAGAATAGAACTCCGAAGTGTCTATAGCATCAACACAAAAAGAACAAGAAAAAAAAGGAATCAACTGACTGAGCTACTTTTTTATCCTTGTTTGGACAAACAAACCTCTTTTTTGTGGCCTAAGTTTCATTACTTGCAATATTTCCCTCTAGTTACCACTTTTGCAAGTTATTAAATGAAAAGCATGGCGTGCAGTATTACAAACAAAACTAATGTGGGGGAAGAGTAGGGGAAGGTGGGGTAATGGCGGACGCGGAGTAATCGCGGACAGGGCTGTATCTAAAGGCAGGTGAAAGAAGGTGGTATTTTGCCACCCTATGATGTTAGGTGCCTCTCCATTGAAATCACACAAAACCTAAATGGGATGGTTGTCTCGCAAATTCTCGCGAGAATTACAAAAATCACTTTTTGGGCAAATTGATATTTTGGTGCATTAATTTCTCTTTGAAACTGGTATTTCCACATCAAGGAAAACAAAGTCTTATTATTTTGTTATGTAATGTACGATACCTTCTGATAAAAAAGAAATGAATTCGGAGTCACAATGATGAGCATAATAATAAGAGAGGATGTGCCCATACATTGTACATGGATTGGGGTAATCCCGGACATGTACCGTTTCCATGGTAACCAATATGGGCGTGGTCAATTTAACATCATAAATCGGTAATAGTTGTTGACCATATAAATATGTGACATTGTTCTTTGATATCTGCTACACTTTTAAAAAGGGTATTTTTTAACTCCCATTGAAATGCTATAAAAATAAAAAGAGGGCTGCCATTGATAAATAACGTCCGAGTCAATCGATTGTGTGACTTGGGGTCAAACTGATATTTCTCGCCGATTTTGAAATGACTCAACTTTGAAGCATATATTTAGCTTTAAATATAGTTTTCCCGTTCATTTTAAAACATTTTTTATAAAAATTAGTCATAGCAGCTTACAAATTAGTCCTTAAGAATATTGACGTGCATTTGTAAACTTCAATTTAGTCTTAGCTTTATTCACTTTAGTCTTGGTAATAATCGTTTTAGTCTGATCATTATTCACTTTAACTACCTTATCGCTGTTATTCGTCATGCTAGTTTGATTTGGTCCAACCAACCGTTCGGTGGACAATTGTGAAAAGCAATTTGGTCTTTTGTAGTACAAGTTGGATCTGTTTTCAATGTATTTTATCATTGTGCTATCTAAGGCCTAGACGTTCTAAATGATGTTGAAATGCTTGTTATATATATAGTCCTGTTTGTCGTTCGGTCGTTCAACTCTCTCTATATATAATATGGCTGCATACAAATATTTTTGGTTCAAGTCCACAGCGTTTTCAGGATCTGAGGGGGGAGGGGCACCCTAATTTGATACAGGATATATGATATAAAATTATAATGTTCTTCTTTTCACTCTAATTGTAAATGTCACTGCATATGTTTCCCTTATTTTTCTGCTAATGAAGGTCACCATGAATTTCATTTTATCAACAAGATGGATTTGCTTTATAAAAGAATAACTTGTTTGAAATAAGACCAAATTGATTTTTACAAGCAGCCACAGCGGGACAGGTGACACTAATTGCAATGATTCGTGACGATTCACAGTGCTCAATTGACCAAACACTTTTGAAAAATGTTTAAAGCGAATAAAGCTAAGACTAATGTGAACATAGCTAAGACTAAATTGAAGTTGAGAAATGCACGACAAAAATATTTAGGACTAAGTTGGAAGCTGCTACGACTAATTTGTATAAAAAATGTTTTAAAATGAACGGGAAAACCTATAGAAAAAAGTTCAAGATACACCTGTTTAATTGGTGTTACTATAGATGATGGGCATAGAAACATGAGAATTACATTAGATTTCAGAGGCACTGGGGGTAAAAAAAATAATATTTCAGCAATCATCAGTGATTTCCCCTTCCTTTTTACCCATCCCCCACCCCCATTATCAATATTTCATAAGTGACAGCGATTGATAAATGTTATAATATTTGGGTTAATTTTCAAAAATTTCAAAATATACACACTCTGCCAAGTCTTAATTGAATTCAAGCACCAACCCCACCCCTCCACCCGTCCTTGTTATGTTTTAGAAGTGGCCAAAACTGTCATTATTTTCATTTGAATATTTAATTATTCACACTTAGACCTTGACTTTATCAAAATGTGCAATAGTCAAAATATCTGACACATCCTCCTAATGATTAAAACAGGTTATCTTAGCAGTAGGGATAGAGCATCAGGCAAAGAATTCCCTCATTAGTTCCTGATCATCAATCCTGGCATATGTAGAAAATGTAAAATGTCCCTTTTTTGATGAAAACAATTTGTGTTCATTTCTCAATCTGTTGTAAAACATGTATAAAGATGGTCAAACTATGAACATGATGAACCCATGATTTGGCACTGTGTAACATGTAAATTATTGTACAATAATGAATTATAATCAAATAATGAATAATGAATAATGAAATGGTTGCCTCATTTAGGCCGGAGTAAATTCACCATGGGCTCATAATAGGATCATAAAGTAGTATGTATAAAATAGATATACACATTTGTGATGCAATGTGATTTTCTTTCAAAATAAAATTAAGGGAGTCCAAAATTTAAAGGTAGGGACATTTTTGCAGAATAAACTTGTTTAGAATTTTAAAATGATAATAATACCACATTTTAAAAGATTATCTTCGAAATTTTAGTGCTACTCCATTCCAGATAGCTATTTTTTACAAATAGCCTGTAGTACAGGAGGTGAATTACTATTTTGAAATTATACAATATCTTAATCATGTAAATCCCCATGGGCGAACATACCCCATCATTAAAGGGTGAATGTGCCCATAGCACAATAAGTGCATTGGCCCGGTAACCACGCCTGTCCCACATACAATGACAAGTTTATAACTGCATCAAATCCATAACCAATCCCATACCTACCTAATAATGATTTACATGAAAATCTTCTGTACAAACATCTTTAGGAAAAAATCAATATATCAAAAATGGAAGAAAATTTGGTTTGTAAAACTGGTTTTATAATCATTTGACAAACATTAAATGGAGATCTGCCATGTTATCATGGAAAGCTTGCAACAAACAGCGGATTATATTGCATGTTTGTCAAATTCAACCAGTGGCCGCAATGATGATAATCATGTAGAGGGCGAACCTGCCCTGAGGGTGTACACGCCCCACTCTCCCCTACTTGAGAGGTCTATTTGCCTTTTGGGGGATTGCTTGGGAGTTGCTAAAATGTAGGTAGAAGCATGTAGAATTGGAAAAACTTCTCAACCAACAATGGAACTGAAACACTTTATTTTTTAGTTCCTTGGCTTGGATAAAGTGCAAGTTACAAGTCAAATCTGCAAGAAGTATGTATTAAAGTTGAAAGTTAAAATCTGGAAGTTGTAGATAAATATGTTGGCTCCTAACCGTCTTAGCATATTTCACAGTAATAATCAACCAGCATTTTGACTTTGGCCCTAATTTGACAATCTTAAAATTCAACAACTTGAAGTAGAAGCATAGAAGAATAGGAGAAACTTAAAGCGCAAGTTACGAGAAGAATCTGCAAGATGTAAGGTCACTTGGCGAGTTGATGTTGTGTACAATTTGCAAGTTAAAATCTGCAGGTGGTGAGTAAATATGTAGGCTCCCTCCTACCGTCTTAGCAGCGTAATGGCATACATTATTAATTCACAATAATAATCAACCAGCACTTTGACAAACTCCATATAACAACTCGTAAACTGAACTCAAAACAATCCATTTTGAGGCCAAGAAAATCTGTTTTAAATCTAATAGTACTTACCTGTGGGTGTGTGTGTAGTTTGAACGGTGGTTATTTATGATGCAAGCAATATGGAAAGAAAAGAAAGAAAAGAAAGAAAAATATAACAACTAGTGGGTTTTGTTTTTTTAGGTCAAGTTTAGAAAATGTCACATTATACTAAATCAGTTTACCAGTTGCAATATTGGTTTTTTTCACATATTTTTTTGAATTGATTTTGTTCAACAACTGTCTATACCAGGGATACTAATCATTTTGGGATACGAAATTCCTACAGGTCGGCCCGGAGTGACGTCAAATGCCATTTACTGTAAACAACAGTCGCTTACACGGCCTCACACGATCACTAGGAACGATCTTGTGTATGCTTGAGTCATCATCATCATCCTTCGGCTGCGGAGCAGGCGACCACAAGTTTCTTCCATGCACGACGGTCTTGAGCAAGAGTGACAATCTGTCGATCTTCATGCCTTCATTGTCCCCTAGTAAGCGTTGTATATATGTCAGATATGTTGTGCGAGGACGACCAGGTCTCCTTCGGCCATGTGTTGGTGTGTAGGTGGCATACTTTTTAGCTGACTCTTCATCAGGGAGACGGAGTATATGGCCAAGGAATCTCAGCTGGCGGCGCTTTACATGGTGGATAAGAGGCTCTGTCTTGGTCATGTCATAAATTGTGGTGTTTGGGACATGATCCATGCGCTTGATGTTTAGCATTATCCTGTAGCAAGAGGTAGCGAAGGCATTTATTTTGCATTCCATATCTTGGGATATCACCCAGGATTCACATCCATACAGTAAGATGGTCACACAGGTGGTATTGAATAATTTCATCTTTGTTGTGATACCTATTTGAGGGCTCCTCCAAAGGCGTTCTAAATTCCAAAATGCGCACCATGCTAATGCCTTGCGTCTTTTAAGATCACTTGCACCCGATGCCATCATAGAGCCAAAATACCTGAAATCAGTCACATGGTTGATGGTATCCCCATAGACCTGAAGTGTCGGGTGAGGATTGCAGTTGGCAGTCATGTACTCTGTTTTAGATACGCTAATGTAGAGGCGGAGGTCTTTTGCTGCTGCAGCAGTTTTTGTCAGCTGCGTCTGGGCTCGTGGAATTGTTGTCTCGAGTAAGGCAATGTCATCAGCAAAGTCTAAGTCGTTGAGAACAATGGCAGGATGACGCCTTGAACGACGTGGATGTGTCACAACTCCTGAGTCAAGATCAGATGTGGCCTTCGTCAATAGGTAGTCTACCAATATCACAAATAGAAATGGAGCCAGAACGTCACCCTGTAGCACTCCAGTGGAGACAGCGAAAGGATCAGAGATACTGCCATCAACCATCACAGCACTTGTCGAGTTGTTGTACAGTACACCTATAGCGTCGACTAAAGCTTTTGGGATTCCGTAATGTCGCAGTACTGCAAACATAACTTTCCTGTTTATGGAGTCGAAGGCTTTCTTGAAGTCTATGAATATGACTGTTAGAGGTAGCTGCTGGTCTTTAAACCCATCCATGATCCTCCTTAGTATGTGGATTTGCTGAGCACAGCTTCTGCCAGGGCGAAAGCCAGCCTGGTTATTCCTCAAGATGGGGTCGACATGATCTCTAACTCTGTTGAGCAGGATCTTGTTGTATACTTTAGCTGCAATTGACAGAAGAGATATTCCTCTATAGTTGGTCATAAGAGAGAGGTCCCCCTTTTTAGGTAGAGGCACAATAACACTGGTGGTCCACTGGTTGGGTGGTTTCAGGGTGGTGTAAACTTCCAGGCAGAACCCATGGACAACTTGTACCAATACGTCACCGCCATTTTGGAGTGCTTCTGATGTGATTGCACAGTCAAGACCTGCAGCTTTCTTGGGCTTAATTTGATGAATGGCTTCCTGCGTTTCCTCAAGTGTGGGAGGATCAATGTGGACGGGCAGGTCCTGAGCAGCAGGTGATGGTAGATCAGATGGGATTTGACCACTGTCATTGTTTAGCAGTGAGCTGCAATACTTTCTCCATTCTGCAAGCAGGTCTTTGTCATTCTTTGGGGTGGTACCATCTCTTTTCTTGACCTTGACGCTGGACTTCCTATCTTTACCAGAGAGATCATGGATGATTTTCCATGTGGTGGAATAGTCGCCTTTCTGGTCAGCCTGATGAAGATCTTCCATCTGTTTGTTGAGCATGGACGATTCATCTGCCTTGTAAGACTCATTCAAACAGGTGATGAGCTTTCTCCATCTGTCTCTGGATTGCCGTGACTTTAAGACAAGGTAACGTCTTTTGGCCGCGTCCCTCTCAGACTTTAGGTGAATGGTCTTGTCCGTAACCCAGGTTGGCATGCCATGAGGTTTGCATTTTCCAACAACTTTTTCGGCTGCTTCTGAACCTGCTCCCTCAAACTGTTCGTATCTCTCAGTTATTGGTGTGGATGTGTCGTTACACTTGAGGATTTCGAACCTGTTTGACAGCTCAACCTGGAATAGCTCTTTTGTGTCAGCGTTCTGCAGATTTTCCCAGTCAAACCTCGGTCTTGTGCAGGGTTTCCCTTTGGTAGATCTTAGGCTACACACGACCTTGATGCTGACAATCCGGTGGTCTGAGTCTAGTTCAACAGAGTTGTATGCTCTACAGTTCCTTAGGGAGTTTGTCCACTTGCTGTTAATTAGGATGTGGTCGAGCTGGTGTTTAGACCCTGCTGGGTGCATCCATGTCCACAGACGGTGTCTGGGTTGAGGGAATCTTGACTGCGCTGGGCGGAGTTTATATTCTTCGCACATACTCACTATAGCCTCTCTCCATTGTTGTTTGTCATGTCATAGAAACAGTTTCGTCCAATAACCTCAGGGTGTGATGAGTGGCTGTCTAATCCAACTCGGGCATTAAAGTCATTTCTGGAATACCTGTGATCAGGGGGAATAATTTGAGATATTACTTTATCAAATTGGAGAAAGGTCATTTTTAGTTCCCATTTAACGAAGTATGTATAAACCAACAGGTTCCAACATTGGGTGTATGGATAAGGGGTCCAGAGGGGAGGTTAAAATGTGTCAGGCAAAGATAGAGGGCAGTCTAACAAAATTCAGTATGCCAACATTAAAATTATCTTCTGCCTACTAAAGTATTTATGAACACTCCCCTAGAAACACTGATTTGTTTTGGCGCCAAATTTAAAATTAGTTACAGTGACTGATTTTCAGACAAAAGCTACATATGCATGCGATCATCAGCCAGTGCACATAAATAAAATGAACATTTTAGATGCCATACTGCAAAGTGCAAACCCAACCCATAGGCCCTGTACAAAAATTAAAACACCCATCTTCCTCAATGACAATGAAACAAAAACCACTGTTCCACAGGCCCACACTGAAAACATTTATCGGTTACAAATATATTATGCAAGACATTTATGTAGACTTGCTTCAAGTCCATCAGACACAAACAACGACGATATGGTGTAAAGTGAAAAAATGAATTCAACATGTAAAAAAACAAACAATGAAACATGAATTATCATGTTTCAGGCTTATAAAACTACCAGCATGTAAGTTTTATCATACATAACCGCACAATTTGTTTGGAATTTAACTACAATTTCGTGTAAACTAAGTCTATACATATGCAGACGACAAACAGCTCCCACAGCGCCATCAACACATGAGAACATGATGATATGGCCTCCAATCTGTAATTTGAGTTTCACCCCCCCCCTCCCCCCTTGTCTACACTCTATATGCAAAACCCCAAAATATTAATATGATACTCTATGTGAGAATATTGGTATGTTATCAAATTTATAATTTTCCCAAACTTTGCAAGACACCAAGTATTTTTAACCAAGTTTAATAAATGTCACATAAATTGAACCATTTCGCCGAGTGCAACATATACAGGTATTTCGTGTGCCAGGGCAACAAGGAAGTAAAGACTCTGGAACCCCTGTGATCAGGGGAACAATTTGAGATATTACTTTATCAAATTGGAGAAAGGTAATTTTTAGTTCCCATTTAACTCTTTCCCTGACAAATTAATTTTTGAAGAAATTGTGAATTTGCACATGCATGTAAATATCAACTTATAATTTGAATATGAGACTCTGTAAGGTAGTAAAACTATATATATTCTGAAAGCTTATGAATGGCCGTACACTTCTGTGAAAATTTCAACGATACCGGACGATCGTGGCGGTTGCCATGGTAACCGTTACCCAGCATGCAATTTTTGTAACATCTTTTTTTACATATATTTAGTAGTCCTGTATGGAAACTATACTACTTGAGCCCTTCAAAATGCTTTCAAGAGATGGGCATTATAATTCTGAACATTTTGATACCAAATTTGCTGTAGTGGGTTATTCGGTTATGGTGCAACGACCAGAATCGTGTACGATCAGCACGACAAATATACCATAAGCCCAAAATCCAAAATGGCCGCCATACAGGGGCACAAAAATTCAAATGCCTTTAATTACACTAAAAGGCATACCAAATTGTTCGGCTGAGCACAAGGATTCCAAAAAGGTATAGTTTGCCATACTTCCGATGTTTGGTTAACGAGTTATAGGGTAAAACGTAAAAAGGTCGTATTGACGCATTAATGCGTCTATGTCAGGTAAAGAGTTAACAAAGTATGTATAAACCAACAGGTTCCAACATTGGGTGTGTGGATAAGGGGTCCAGAGGGGAGGTTAAAATGTTTCAGGCAAAGATAGAGGGCAGTCTAACAAAATTCAGTGTGCAAAAATTAAAATTGTCCTCCGCCTACCAAAGTATTTATGAACACTCCCCTAGAAACACTGTTTTACATGATATACATTTAAGAGAAATGGACCTGTAAAAGTACCTTGTTCACGAAGTATGTAAACCAACAGGTTCCAACATTGGGTGTATGAATAAGGGTTCCAGAGGGGAGGTTAAAATGTGTCAGGCAAAGATAGAGGGCAGTCTAACAAAATTCAGTGTGCAAAAATTAAAATTGTCCTCTGCCTACCAAAGTATTTATTTATGAACGATTCATTAGAACAGTGATTTGTTTTGGCGACAAATTCAAAATTAGTGATTTTCAGACAAAAGCTACATATGCATTGATCATCAGCCAGTGCACATGAATAAAAATGAACATTTTAGATGCCATACTGCAAAGTGCAAGTGTACATAAATAAAATGAACATTTTAGATGCCATACTGCAAAGTGCAAACCCAACCCATAGGCCCTGTACAAAAATTAAAACACCCATCTTCATCAATGACAATGAAACAAAAACCACTGTTCCACAGGCCCAACTGACCTTTTTATCTTTTTTTAAGGCCAACAATTACACCTCTTTTTAAATTTGTTTGAAAATATTTGAAATTTGTTAAACGTTTAGAAACATTTTTCAATTTTTCTTTGAAATTTTGAATTTTTTTAATTAACAAATTTCAATATGTTCAAACCAATTTCCAAAAAAGGTGTAATTGTTCCCCTCAAATATAGAAAAAGAGTTCTGCTGGGCCAGTGGTGTTTGTTTTTTTAAATTTGTTAAAACATTTAGAAATTTTCAAGAAAAGAAAGTCTTGGAAAAAAACCCACCTGATCGACCGTTCGACCAAACCTGATAGGGTCCGTTCACCCTTAGAACAGGGTGAGGTTTTTTATGTCACCTTATTATAACAATTACCATCAGACTTATGTGCCCAGATGAACTTCTGAGAACAGAAAATGTTAACAATACATTACAGCTGTGTACAGGCCTGGATATAGCACGTGCCCATAGCGGGTAACTTTTGCATCAGGCTGGTGAAGAAACAAAAGTAACCATAATGCACTCTTATTACATCCCCAGCGGGGACCATGAGAGGACTGTACGCAATCGTACAAGAAACGTTGCCCGGCTATGCAGGGGCGTGTACCGGGGACTTACAAAACGTGCCCCCGCTAGCTGGGGCATGTAGCCGGGACATAGCGGGGGCGTACATAACTGAAAAATAAGCCAGGGCCAATGGGCAGGCAGTGTAGCGGGGGCGTACGCTAGGTTACACATGTACACCCGGGCCGTAGCCGGAGTATACACATACATAGCGGGGACGTACGCTTAAAGGTGCACAAAATGTATACACCGGCTGTGGGGGGGGGGGGGATGGGAGTGTACGCCGCCGTACACTTGTGGGAGTGCCGTACACTTTGTTCCGTCTAAGGGGGGCCGGGACCGTACGGCGACGTACACTTTCTCCGGGCCAGGGGGGCATGGACTGTAGCAGGGTCCAGGGACTGTAGCGGGGACCAGGGGGGCAGGGACTGTAGCGGGGATGTACATAAAATGGTACCCCGCCATGCAGGGACCGTACACGACTGTACCCGTCCGGGCCCTAATCCCCGCTATCCCCGGGTCCCCCGGGCCTGGGATGCAATTGATAAGTACATCACATCCGGGAAGGGGTACTCACTTTTACAGTACATTACAGCTGTGTACAGGCCTAGAAATAGCACCTGCCCATAGCGGGTAATTTTTGCGTCGGGCTGGTGAAGAAACAAAAGTACCTGTAACATTTTCAAACTCACAGTAAGTGAGTTACAGTGGCTGGTGGAATTTCTGTTGGGCAGGTATTTTTTTGAGTTACCTGTCCAACTAGCTGGTTGAAAAAAATGTGAAGTTCCAGCCCTGGCTGTGTATTTATTAATACAGTCATACTTCCAGATAAAGTACCATAGTCTTTGGTTGCTGAGGGTCACAGAACAATTACTAACATATTGTAACATTCTACTCTGTAATTTGACAATTGCCTGACGTCATGAACTGGAAAGTTACACTGTTTGAAGACAGTTCTTTGCGCATTTAAATATTCTCATACACTTTTGGGACACCTTGTACAACATACTTTTTTTAAATATTATGTTTTAACCCCCCCCCCCCCCCCCCCATTTTATGCTAACAGTATTTTAAGCCACCCTGTAAATTGTAAAAAAGTTCTGGTGACCTATACACAACTGCATGCTTGGCTAAATAATTTAAATAACAATGAATCCCAACCATACTTATTCACTCTGCTGGTACCCTTCATCCTGCTAGGTCCCTGTGCCACATTATCTATCGGTGGATGAGCTGTGTGGAGCCCATTGATGCAGGGAATCAGCACAACAGAAACTTGGGGAATTCCCTTCATATTGAATTTCTCCGCCATTTTGTTTTAAACACTTGTTAGGTGTTGTACTTCATCATGAATGTCCTGAGTTTTTCACATTTATAGTGAAAACCTATTAGAGACATGTTTTCTGAAATACATGATAATACTGTCACATACACTGTAGGACAGAAACTATAGTGCACTGAACGTAAGCCCGATATTGTCTGCGTAGTTTTGATGTTAACAGAAGGTCATGGTAAGTGTTATAGCAAAGTTATGCTTTTTAATTTTATTGGATATGCAATGAATCAGGTCAGTATTTCTGCAATGTAGGACAGAAACTATAGTTCACTGAACGCAAAGACTTTGTGTGTAATGCCTTGCTGAACGTAAGCCCGATTTTGTCTGTGTAGTTTTCTACGCCTTAATTGATGTTAACAGAAGGTCAGGGAACCAGCACAATAGCAATTTGGGGAATTCCCTTCATATTGAATTACTCCGCCATTTTGTTTTAAACACTTGTTGTTTCATCATGAGGTCCTGAGTTTTTCACTTATATAGTGAAAACCTTAGAGGCACTATTTTGTTTTCTGAAATACATGGTAAGTACAGTCGCATGTATATGTATAGGACTTGACAGAAACTAGCTTACTGAACAGAACATAAATAGAATTATGGTCAGAGTCAACCATGGGCAGCACAATATTGTCTGCGTAGTTTTCTAGCACAATATTGTCTGCGTAGTTTTCTAGCACAATATTGTCTGCGTAGTTTTCTAGCACAATATTGTCTGCGTAGTTTTCTACTCCATAATTGATGTTAACAGAAGGTCATGGTAAGTGTTATAGCAAAGTTATCCTTTCAATAACTATTGGATATGCAATGAATCAGGTCAGTATTTCTGTAAGCTTACTAGAGTGTGAACTTTGTATAGTTATAGTTGTTACAGTTGTAGTTATTAGAATAAGAGTTGGAGTTACAGTTAAAGGGGCACTAAGAGATGTGTTGGAGGCTGCGCCCTCAATTATGATAAAAACTGGGATTTGTATATGTTTACAATTATATTACATGTATGAACTTACACCTGTAAGGATTAAGAAAATCAGCCCTCTCTGTACAACAAAACGTTGATTCCAAAAATGCTGATCTTGTAAGATCAGCATTTTACGTCAGACAGTGTCCCCCTGCAGCACATGTGATAAATAACGCGAACCACATTTTCATAGAAGGCGTTTTTAAGAAAAGGTTCAATAAATAGCGATGGTATTGTTTTAATCAAGTTTTGCTGTGTTTTTGTAAGTAGAATCAACAATAATGGCAATTTTTAATGTTCATCTTGAATTCTGAAGTTTTTTTGGTTTTTTTAAATGTCAACACCATTTTGTGTCCCTTTAAAGTGATCAATTAGTAAAGCCTTATTTACAGTTATAGAATTGTACTTCCTATAGGCTTCCTAAAACCTGCCAACCTAAAAGTTAAAACTGTGCATGTCATAATCCAATATCTTTATAATCCACTTCTGCTTCAATTACTAGTATTCCTTTGTACCCTCTGACTGAGGAATTTTACCCTAAAACATGAGATTTTGCCCCTTTGACAAGTGAGCTCTGTTATAACTTATATGACCCCTGACCCAGAGATGCATCCCTGTGTGACTAGAAAAAATTTAAAAAAATGGAAGGACTATCCCTTGTGTGATGTTTTCTAATTATGTGTTTAACTTTAATAATTAAGCATTAAGAATTTAGTGTTGCCTTTGTTTGGGTTCAACATTCTACACTTATGGGGCTTGACTTCAGTTTCCCCCACTCTCAAATAATGCACTTATCAATTGCATTCCCGGCCCCGGGGGACCCGGGGATAGCAGGGATTAGAGCCAGGACGTACAAATTTCCCATGTGACGTCCCGGGTACAATCGTGTACAGTCCCCGCAGGGCCGGGCACCATTTTTTGTACGTCCCCCCTCCAGTCCCGGCCCCCTTGGCCGGGACAAAGTGTACAGTCCCTGCCACCCATTTCCCATGACAAAGTATTCCCGGCTACAGTCCCAAGGTCGCTTATTTCTTTCTGCAACCATAACGGAATGCATTTCTATGTGTTCCCTATGTGTTATTAGGCTTATTTCATCAAGCGCATCACATCTCTAGCTTATTTATAGCAAGCGCCCGGGGTGTACATTTGTGTACCTTAGCGTACGTCCCCGCTACACGCTCCGGATAGCGCGGGGGCACAGTTTGTACGTCCGTGTACACTCCCCCGCGCATAGCCGGGCATCATTTATTGTACACTCATGTACGGTCTCGCATGGTCCCCGCCATGCCCGGGTCCCGGGCTTGTAATTGATAAGTGCATAAGGGGGAGGTAAGCACTGGCAGTTCTGTATCTTTCTACCTTTTTGGGGGGGGGATTCTACCATCATATGATGTTTCTTTTTACATGGCCATTAGGAAATATTGTAAGCTACATTTATGGCATCCCATTTGTTACCAAATTCTAGATCCCCCCCGGTGGGTTTCAGTTGACATTGACTTTGGTTACTCATGATCATTCCCAAATCACGGAAAAGCAGGGAGTTTTCATTATAATGTCTGCGGACATTTATATCTGCGATTTCCTAGAATTTGGAGGTGTTTTTTTGAAAAATTGAAACACACAAAACAGTCAGTTTCTCAGTTCAGTTCCTCTGTGCATGAATTGTAATTTTGAACAAATGTGTCCTCGTTGTTGCGCAAAAAGGGGACTATTTAGAAACTGTCCTGAATAGTAAAATAAAGGGTGTTTTTTTCAGGCAAAATGTCCTCATTTTTTGCACGAAAAAGGGGTCAAATCAGGCGCGGATCAAACAAACAAACAATAAAACAAAACAAAAAGGGAAAAGAGAGGGGGAGAGGAAAGGGGAAGGGGGAGAGAAAGGGAGAAAGAGCCTTTAATTGAGTGACTGATTGGTGAATAAAATAACGTTGTATGTCGTGATATATATATGTAGTCCTATACAGGCGCGTCGCAACCGGGGCAAAAAAAAGAAGAAGGGGAAAAAAAGAGAAGAAACGGGGGAAAGGGATTGCTTTTCAATAAAATATTGGTCAAAAGTACACACCAAATCGCACCAAATGGGTTCAAAAATTGAATCGAATTCTGAGGGGGGCACATCCCCTCAGACTCCCCCCTGTTCGAGCTTTTAAACCATGTATACTTAAATCAAGAATATATCAGTTATGCTCAACTTGTTTCGTGCATTGATAAAAAACAAAATATTTATTTGAAATGAAGAGGTGGCTTTTCGATAAAATCTTGATCAAGAGTATACACCAGATCGCACCAAATGAGTTCGAAAATTGAAAAAAATTCTACTTATGAGGGGGGCACATCCCCCTCAGACACCCCCTGTCCGAGCATAGATCAGAGGGCGGTGCTGTGCACCGCATTGGATAGTCCACCGCCAGAAAATTCAAGATTTTTTTCAGCCCCTGTAAATGAGCAAAATTGTCCTTGAAACGCCATCAAATGGTAGGTATTTCTACCTCCTGGAACGATCATGTGTTGCCCATCTGAATACTAAGAGAGAAAAAACAGTGATTTGCTGCATTCTATGAGATTTATGCCGTATCAAATGTGACATTTTTATAAGATTACGCAGACGGCTATACTGCTTGACAATCACCTGTAGCTGAAAATAATGCACTTATCAATTGCAACCACGGCCCCAGGGGGCCATGGGTGGGACTTGCAGGGATTTAGACCATGACATACAAATTACCAATGTGACCTCCCCCGTACAGTCATGTACAGTTCCTGCAGGACTAGGTAACGTTTTATGTATGTCCCCGCTTGGTCCCCTGCCATGTCCTGGGCCGGGGGTTTAACTGATAAGGGCATAACTGCGTGGAGTATCCACCACACAGTGACGTAGTGACTATCCTAATTAAATGTGGATATGCTCGTATTGGTATCATTTAATGCGTGTTCGGAAATGGACAGCCACTTCCGCATAATCTCTTAAAATGTCACATTTCTTATAAAATGCAGGAAATCTTGACTGTTTTACAGTTTTTGGGTATCATAACGAAGCTAACAATATTTCCAAACCTTAAGGCCTATATTAGACGGTCAGAGATGAAGTTGTAATCCCTCTAATGAGCATTATTGTGATATTTTATATGGAACACCTCCACAAGATTTTGTTTAAAATTCAGGTCTTCGCTATCAAGAGGGTGGGATATGGGAGTAGCAAACAATCAGAAGACATATACTGTAATGGCATTTTGTATGTCGG
This sequence comes from Ophiura sarsii, assembly GCA_035610835.1. Classification (NCBI taxonomy): domain Eukaryota; kingdom Metazoa; phylum Echinodermata; class Ophiuroidea; order Amphilepidida; family Ophiuridae; genus Ophiura; species Ophiura sarsii. The sequence continues at coordinate 60,173,192 of CM069453.1, forward strand.
TAATAATATACACTTTCCAGCGATATATGGTCTAACTAAGTCTAATGCACTTATCAATTGCAACCCTGGAGAGTCTCTGTTTGATATGTCTGTTGGGCTATTGTTCACATTTGCTCTTTTACAAAAACAAATAGGACATTATAAGTATTAAACAAGTTCAATGCTTGCCTCTTGCAAGAAAGAGGGACAATCAAATAAAATATTTTTTTCTGCCCACGGGTAAACATGATTAAATATTCACTGCATATTCATGAACGTCAAGGTGGTTCTCTATAGGCCTATATCTATAGCCAAGTTTTCATCTAGTTTGTCTATCGATATTTAATGCAATAATAAAGCCAAACCCATAACGGGCATCAAGTGTCAGGGGCCTGGTGAAATGGGAGAGGGTGTTGGCTTATGAGGAGACCTTATAGATCCATCAATTATGATGACTGTTAAACGATTGATTCGTTCTTTGCAGATAAATCAAGATGGCTTCCAAACAGCAGAGGACACAAAAGCGGACAGCAGGAGGACAAGATGTTGGATGCACAGAACAACAGCATACTCAAGATCAAGGAGACACCAGTGGTGCCAAAAGAAGAACTCAGATGGATGTAGGAGAGGAGCTGATAGATCCTGAGGGAAAGCAATCTCAAGGTCAGAATAATAATTTTATAGAGTTTATTTCCTAAAAAGGTCAAATATGATAACCTACAATGATTTCCAATTCCATTGAAGCTATAAATTAACAATGATTAAGGTGACTTTGTCTAAAGTGAAAAGTAACATAATCTGCACACAAGTAACGTCCACACCTTTTTGGTAATGATTAGAGTTATAATGCATAGAATACAAAACCAATGGACAGTGCATAAAAATTGATTAATAGTTAAATATAAATAAATCCTGAGAAAAGGCATTTGGTTTTTCAAAGATGTTTGTATCCTGCCAAAATATAGAATTTTGATGGTGTCCTTCGGTTAAACCAAGATGCCTGATTTGATGTGTTGGATTTTTTTTGTGTAGTCAAAAGCTCTAACATTGAACAAAATTACTAAAATACGGAAATCTCAGATTTTATCAGATTAAACTTGATTTGAGCGGGCAAAATCACTCAATTTTCTAACTATACCATTAATATTGAGGAACCTATAATTATTCTATTCTGCCAACAGGGATTATGACTGACAGAACCAAAGTGCAAACAATCATTAGGAGAGTACATCCGAAACTTCGTAGTCAATTGAATCTTAATGAAGAGTTTTTGATTGAGCTCAAGGCAACTGACCCAGAAGTAATATCAGATGAGGAGCATGTCGAAATTAGAACAAAAACTGGAGCCAAAAGAATAGATCACTTACTTGAATTGATCAAGTTGAAGACAACTGGTGCTTACTTTTCGTTTATGGAAGTTCTTGAAAGAAAAGATGGTGATCTGTACAAGATCGTCAAAAACGTTCAGGACACAATTTGTACAGGTATGAAACCATTTTGGAATGAAAAAAGGGGGGAAATACAACACCCAAACAGGCTGTGCAGTATGTGCTGGCTATAAAAACCACAGGTCCCTGCTATCGGTAGAATGCTTCATCATATATAGTAGTAATGAATTAAATAGTCTGTTTATCTGCCAAGATCAGAGAAAACTCAAAAAATAAGCAAGAAGACTTATAAACAGACTATTTAACAAAGCACAGAGGTTGAGATACCACAGAAGATGTTATCGGCCAGTACCCATATATGGGCATGAGGAAGATAGGCACTTCCTTAGGGCTCTTGCCCTTTTATAGATAGAGAAAAGCTCGAGGAAAGAGGGTGGAAAGCGTGCTCCTTTTTTCTATATTGTAAATCTCAAGCTTTCCTCTATCATAAAATGTAAAAATCAATATAGGTATACAATTCAAGTTGAAATACCCATTCAGTGAGGTGTTAATCACTGATCCTTTTTCACTCCTTTTCGCGCTTTCCCCGCTCTTTCCTCGAGCTTTCCTCTATCTGCAAGAGCCCTTAGGAAGACGGGGCACTTCCTTACTAGCAACCAATACATGAAGAGGATTTTGGGGCCCAAAGATTTTTGAAGAACATTTTGATTTTTAATGAAAGCAGAATCAAGCAAAATGAAAAAGATGGCAATATCTACATTGATGCCCCAAATGGAAAGCTTGACTCAATCAACAACCTTTTCACCCTGCACAGATACATTACTGATGTCATCGAGTTACAGAAATAGATAGCTTAGTTTTGCTTTGATGCTACAACCCAAAAAGGTGTGAATTATCTTACCACACATGAAGTTTGTGTACTGTTTGATGAGAAAATGTTTAATGACATTTTGCTTCTAAGTTCTAACTTTAGAATCTTTGAGAAGTATCATTTTGGAAATAAGCTGTACTCATGGTGCATCTCCATATAGAATGAAAACACCTGAAAAGTTGAGTCACTTACATTTAAACAGTAAGCGCACCTTTATATGAACAGACTTGGCAGCAAGTGCCATCAAACCAAAATGGTAAATTTATTGAATTCACGAAAACAAAGTAATTCATTTGTTCTACTTACCTTTTCCTTGGCAAATATGGGCATATTATTCAGGTATACAGAGAACATTTAATCGAGTAAACTTACTGGACATGTGACTAAGTGGAGGTGACCATGTTTAACGCTACATCATTTATATAGCTATCAGTCATCGAAGAGTATTGACGATCGGGGTTACCAATAGTATATTCATGCTATTGATGGACTTTGGATGTTTGATTGAAAGAGTTGATGTATTCATTGCAATCATAATCACTCCCCCTTCCACAAACATAGCTGAAATGGATCTAAAAGTGGGTCTTAAAATCAATGTAACTTTGATTTGCGTCAGCGAAATGTTATTTCCATTAGTAAAAATCTGTCTAATATGATGAGTCCCGAGTCAAACAGATAGGCCGTTTTCAATGTAAATTATTTTGCCCTATCCTGTTTCTTTCCATTACTTTTGTTCCACTCATAATATTCCTATACTGTTGTAAGATCTGTGAAGATTTAAAGCCTTATCTCCAATGCCTATGCTGCGTGAGCCTGAGAACTTCTTGTACAAAACATATTCACAACTTTTTTTAAAAAATCATACAATAAACCCTTCCCTATTTCACAAGCCTTAACCTAACAACATACAGACAGTGGCTCGATATAGTAGCCAAGTATGAAGAAACGATTAACGCCCTAATTACCAACCCCCTTCATACACTTTGACAGCCCGACAATGGCTACTGAAAATTAGTTTTTCATGGATAGAATTTTTGAAAAATGTTGTCCCAAAATGTAAGAATTTTTGATCAGATTTCTGTCCCAAAAATGTCAGATTTCTGAGATGTGTTTACCCACATTACTACTCACACCTATAACCATGATTCATACTGTACCTTGTACCTCTAGGTCGACCACCAAGACAGTCCAACCATGTTGCGTCCACGGCCCCACCACCGCCAATCCCGGTTTCAGCTAATCCCAGTGCACCTGAGATTTCAGTAATGCCCATAACAGCAACACCACAGCAAACACAAACCACTGCAGCATCCCCACAGGAGACAAAAACCACTGCAGTGCCACCACAGCAGATACCAACCACTGCAGAGCCATCGCAGACACCAACCACTGCAGTGCCACCGCAGCAGACACCAACCTCTGCAGTGCCACCGCAGCAGGCACCATCCTATTCAGCGGATATGTTTAATACGCAACAGGCAGCTGGTCCTGTCCCTGTGACCTCTGCTTTACGGCAGGCCCAAATATTCCCAACACCAGCCCTACAACCGCTGTACCCACCTTGGCAACAGTTTTCCTCACAGCAGATGATCCCACATATGAGTCCTGCAAACATCAATATGCAGCCTTACTTCCAACCATTCCAACAACCTCCCCCTCCTCAAGTGGCCCCTACTACCTGGACACCAAGTGCAACCGGTAGGTTATCTTTAACTCTATGTCATTGCAACATGTCATCTTGTTTAAATTATTAGGCCAGAATTATGTCTGTTATTATTATTATCTCCACAAATAAAATGGTAGGTCATTTATCTGAGGCCAAGAGCTGGCTTCTTCCTGGAATGCTTTGAAGTCCACCCCTGGGGTGGGGCACTCATAAAAGTTGTAATCATCTGTGTGAATGCACTCCCAGAAACCACCCTTAGCAAGGATTGGCAAAGAAGTTAAAAAGTGACCCTCAAGAATTTTACTAGGGAAATCACACCCTTAATGCACTTATCAATTGCATCCCCGGCCCAGGGGACCCAGGGATAGCGGGGATTAGGGCCGGGACGTACACATTGCTGCTGTGACGTCCCGGGTACAGTCGTGTACAGTCCCTGCACGGGGCACCATTTTATGTACATCCCCGCAACAGTCCCGGCCCCCCATGGCCGGGACAAAGTGTACGTCGCCGTACTGTCCCGACCCCCTTAGCCGGGACAAAGTGTATGATGGCGTACAATCCTGGCCCCCACAGCCGGTGTATACATTTTGTGTACCTAAGCGTACTTCCGCGCTATGTATGTGTACACTCCGGCTACGGCCTGGGGTGTACATGTGTAACCTAGAGTACACCTCGCTACACTGCCCGGCTATTGGCCCGGCTTATTTTTCAGTGATGTACGCCCCGGCTACATGCCCCGGCTAGCGGGGACACGTTTTGTACGTTCCCGGTACACACCCGCATAGCCGGGCAACGTTTAGTGTACGATTGCGTACGGTCCCCGCCATGCCCCGGGGGCCAGGATGCAATTGATAAGTGCATAAGAAGGATACTTTCAATATTACACCCCTTAGGCCAAAAAAAAAAGTTGTTTGTTTGTCCATAGAGGGTCTTCAAACGGTAGGGTCGGCAGGTCGGATTTTTTTTTCTTTCTTTTTTTGCTAGTGGTTGTTCTGGCCCAGTCCTAGCCAGTACGCCGAATTCTGAACCATGTCAGATCTTTTGGATGACCCATACTTGACCCAAAATAACTTACATAATACTATACATGGTATGGGGTCACATTAGGGGTCAATTAAGGCCATATACGCTACTTTGAAGAAAAAATGTTAAAAACAAGAGATCTTTTTTTTGATTTTTTTTTTTTTGGGGGGGGGGGGGGGGGGAAACAAATTAAAGAAGAAGAAAAGTTACACAGTTGGGCATGGACAAACAAACAACTTTTTGTCCTTTATAAGAAATGGCTCAAAGTGTGCCCCTGGATAAGGACATGCTTGTATGACAGGCGTGCGTGTGCTTGTTTTTGTGCAATTTATGCGCTCGTTTATGCTCCGATACCGGGGATACAACGCCCACTTACATCTGTGATACCGACCCTTTCCATTCACCTTAATGTGAATGACGTATTGGCAGGCGCATTGGGCAAACTCTGGTTGCGGATATCGATTCCACTTTTGTACTGGTGTTGATTCATTGGGAAAAAATCTGTTACCGATTCACAGCGCAACTATTCAAACTAAAACACAGACTGGCAAAGCAGTTAACACATAATATTGAAAGAGCTTACCAAAGTGAACCAGGCGGGGTCAGACTAGCTGTTGATTTCAACGAATGTTGATCGGTGATGATTGCTCTAAAAAGATTCCCTGTCATTCTTTTTTTGGGGGGTGTTTTGTTCGGTGTTTTCTCATTTTAAGCTGTTTTATCCTTGATTTATTAGTGATCATCATGATTGTCTCAAGCTCTTAGCACGGATTCATACTAATGAAAAATACACCCTTATTCTCAGAAATTGGGTGATTTTGATACCCTTATCACAGGTCCGCGGTGTAACCCACGCCTAGGCAAACAAAAAGAATTTGTTTGCTTGCCCTCGTCCGACCAACATTTATCGGACAATAAAAATAAAAATGTGTTTCCAACCAATTCCGAAAAAATAAGGCAAATAATAAATATCATATAATGTGCCTTTATTTGCTTTTTAGGAACAGATTTGTGATCAAAAGACATTTGTTGTCCTAAAAGCAATGCCCTAGCACCATAAACATGATTTTGGGTGGTTAAATCCACGGGGTTAAATCTCGGATTAGAAATATCAAAGTCAGAAGTTGTAAGCTTAAAATGGTAAGTAAGCTTACTACAAATTCATTCATTGGTTAAACTAAAACTGGCCAAAAATCACTCAAAAATAATAATACAGACACAAATCAGGTGCAGACCTGTTAGAGCAGTTAACTCCGGACAGGATATGATCCCATAGAATTTGTGGTCCTGATTGATCAATTTGGAAAACCATTTCTCAAAACATTACGTAATACTAATACATTTCCAAACAAAGACGAAAATCAACGTATTTTTCATATAGGCCTATATGGCGAAAAGCACACAATTACAAAATAAATAAACCTTCCGCCTACAAAAAAATTAACTCAAAAATTCACTGTATGAATTAAATCGAGTCTAAAACTTGACCTAAGATTATGAGCTATTACGTGTTATAAAAATTTAGTACATGGCCCCTTTGCATAGTAGAAGACAACTACGAACTCTCACGCTCGCAAACAAGTACAATACGATGACACAGTTATACACTGGCGATGATATCAATCTCTCGTCCAATCAAAGCCATCGACACGGACGACACACTTCTCGTCCATCAATATGAGCGTATGAAAATATCGTTTGGCTTATCCCGTTAGACAATTATACCAAAAAAGGTTCTCTGTGCCATGTGACACTCGGAGCCATAAATACAGCGTACCAATCTCGGGCCTATATACTTGTTCGCCTTGGCAAACAAGCAAAAAAGAATCTTGTTTCACCCCTAGGGTAATGAAAACAAAATCCTGTTGTACTGGTGGACACATCTTTCAGTTATGGTATGTATGTCCCGTTTTTTTATGGGGGTAGAGACTGAAGTATAAATTATCAACATTAAACAAAATTAATACAAATGTTTGGAAAATGTCTACAAATGTCTCTGGAACTAGAAAAATATTGGTCAGTCGGGCCAATAGAACAGGATTTCTTTCCGGCTGCATGGCGCCTACACGGTATTTTCTTCTTCTTTTTTCTATTTGCTTGAATTCTGTTTCATTATTAAAAATGTTCTCAAAAACCCTAGGGAAATATTATTGGGGCCCTAAATCCTCTTCACGGATTGATGACTGGAATGCTGGGTCTAAAGTATGGAGTTTTCTCTATCTCATCAAAAAAATCTGAAATACAGACTGCATATAGTTTCATATAAAATGTAAACAGATGAATCCAACGGAACCAGGAACAAAACACACCAAGGATAAGAAAACTGAGGATATACAAACAGGGTGTGGGGAAATACGCAATGACGAAGGAGAATAAAACAGATAAATAACAAAAACAACAATAACACACGGAAATGCACTGGGACAAGCAATACAAATTGCGGTGCAATAAAACAACACAAATGAAGACCCTGTTTCATGTATTAGAACTAGTACACAGATTTAAGCAAATCCAGTGTAGGAAGTGTTCTGAATAGTGGAAATTTTGTACTTAAAGGTGTGTGACCAAAATAAAAACAGGCATCTTTCATTCTTTAAATGAAACAAGCATGGCTATTTGTTCACTATTTGGCCTGTTTCTTGGCCCAACCTTTTGGCCTGTTTCTTGGCCCAACCTTTTAAGTAAAAAATAATTAATATTAGAAATATAAATTCATAACTATTGGCTGACATTTTTAAAATAATTATTGAATTATTCATAATTCTTTATAGGTATGTTGCAAGGAAACTCCCAGTCAAATTTCAACTTGAAAGAATGTCAAGATGAGCTGAAGAAATTCTACCTAGATGAAATGGGTAAGGTGCAGCTACTACCATGGGGACAGGAACCAGATGACATTGCAGATATGGAGGCCATCTTTGTTGACCTGGAGCTAGTCAAGAAAGAAACAGCTTTATCTTTAAAAGAAAGCACTAAGTTGGACAGTAATGAAGAGTTGGTAGCTCTAACAAACCGAGGACAAAGATTCAATAGGGTTCTAGTTCAAGGTGAAGGAGGGAGTGGTAAAAGTACCTTACTTGCTAATATTGCATACAAATGGGCCTTGCAAAATCCCCAGTCCCCATTATCACAGTATCAATTGGTATTTATACTCGGTATGCATGAAATACAAGATAAGATAGCTAGTCTGATAGATCTTATTTTTCAACAGATTCTAAAAGTAGATAGTAAAGTATCAAAAAAAGGCCTTAGAGATTACATCATATCTCATGCTAAAGATGTATTACTCTTATTTGATGGTCTAGATGAAGATAGTTCAAGCATACTTTCAAATCAGTCTGGTGAAGTTACACAGGTATTGCACAACAGGAAGTTATATGATTCTTGTGTTATTCTCACAAGTCGTCCCCACAAGGTAGATGATCTAGGAGACTTTCAGAAAAAGTATGTGCATGTAAACTTGACAGGTTTCTCTATGAAAAACATTGTGCACTACATTACCAAAATTATACAAAATAAAGTCAACATTGAAAGATTGCTTGAAAAGCTAAGACAGGAGCCCCATCTCATGGCAATGGCAGCCACACCAGTCCTTTTGCTAATGATCTGCCTCCTTTGGAAGGCTCAATGTACTTTACCAGATACAAAGACACAACTGTACCAAGAAACAATGAATTATCTGTGGCGAAGACACCAGAAAAAGATTGGATTAACGATTATGTTTGAGTCACAGGGAAAGAATATGGATCCTGAACTGGCGACCCTTTTGAACAAATTGGGTAAAGTGGCCTTAAATGGCATAGCCCCATTGCAGGAGACTGAGGAGAGAGTTATGTTCACTGAACGGGATATTGGAGAGGTTACCTTTATCTTAGGGTGCAAGGTCGGGATAATAAGTAGAGAGCGTTTGAGATCAAAGCTGAATGTAGTGTCATCTGTCACATTCTTGCACAAAACCTTTCAGGAATTTTGTGCTGCTATGTATCTGGCAGATTTGTATGGGATTGACAGACCGGGATTCTATAGATATTTACAAAAACTACAGTATTTGGATAAGAAACATACCCTGCATACAAAACCCGGTGTTCTGGAATTCTGTTGTGGTACAAAGCCTGAGATAGCCCCAGTTGTGTTGAAGTATAATGCAAGCCTTATATGTCAATGCCTCAAGTACCATTATCTTCAACTACCCCACATTCATACGTCACTTACACTACGCTGTGTCTTTGAAAGTCAACTCACCCACAAAGAATGCTTGAATTATCTTCAAATTTACTCCAACCTCAGCAATATGTCCCTTAGTATTTCACATGAGGATATAGCACCCATATTGTACCAGTTGAAATTGATATCATCTCAATCAGTGTCAAACAATCATCTCCTTTTCCCTCTACTGATTAACCTGAAAATCACAATAGGGTTTACTCCATGGCTCCATAGACTACTGAAATACACACCAAACTTAGTCACATTATGGATTGACCTTAGAACTGCTAATATTGACACCTCAGATATAATCCCTTTATATGAAGCATTGACTGATCTACACCATCTGCGCCACCTGATTATGATACACTGTGCACTTATCAATAGCCCAGATATCACAAGTATGTTGCGCATGATGTTTTCTCACACCAAAGAAAACATGTTTAAATCATTCTTCATAAATGGTTTTCAATTTGATTGTAGAATGATGGCAGAATTTCTAAATTCAAATCAGTCCCTGATTCAATTGCATTTGCAGCCCCCATATAACCTAAATGAGCAGGCAACAATCACAGAAATACTAAGGGTCTTACCAAATCTCAAGAAACTGAAATGCTTACGCCTGGAAGGTTACAGGATTAGTAGTGATATTAAGAACTTGAAACCCATTATCTCACAATTGGAGGAGTTGTATCTGGCATTCAATCAACTGGATGAAAAACATATGATTGACTTATTCTCATTTCTGAATAGTGGACATATATTAAGAACATTAGATCTCAGTGGCAATCCAATAACTGTGGCATCAATGACCTCTCTTGTACAATGTCTTCCTGGTGGTCTTGAGAACCTATGTCTAGAACAGACAGATTTGAATGATGAGACAGCTTGTATCTTGGCTTCTCATCTCAAGGTTAGATCTACCATACCCACCATTGGTCTTTATGGAAACCCAGATATTGGAACAATAGGGAAAGATGCTTTACAAGGGTTACCTATACAAATATTGTGGGACATCAAATGGACTGATAAAGTGATAGCATTGAGCGACGGTTAATTCCCCTTTGATAAAATTAAATGAGGATGGCAAGATAAAAAATCTTTATTTTATTTTAAGCCATTTTTAAGACTGCCTCTTACCTTTTTATAACTGTAACCCGTCGTCACATCAAAACATTCCTCTTTTATCCAATGTCTGATTTTAACATCATCAACACATGCAAATATCAAGTGTTAAATTGAAAGATAGCCTTAAGAATCAGGAAATATGATGACTTCCCTTCAATTTCTTTATATAGGTTCAAGACATTTTACTTCATATCTAGAAGAGGTATGTTTTAATGTGATGGGTCACATATACCAGTTTGTAAACCATGCACCACCATTCTTAATACTTTTGGGTACATTTATTTATTAAAAGGCCCGGGGGGGGGGGGGGGGGGGGGGGGGGGGGTACTCACCCAAGACGGTATACGGGGGTGTGCTGCTCTAATGGGTAGCTTTTTGGGCACAAAATCCCTAAACATGGGGTATGATTTTGTGCTGGAAATCCCTAATAATGGGGTCACTTTTTACAAATGGGTATATTTTCGCAAAATTAGGTCTATTTTCGCGATAATTTGTGCAAATTTGGTCTAAAATGAAGCAAAACCCCTGAAAATGGGTACCGATTTTTCCAAAATCACCCCTAAAAATGGGTATGGGTTTTGAATCTCCAGCGGCACACCCCCGACCAAACCAAATCCGAGTACCCCCCCCCCCCCCCCCGGGTTAAAAGGTATTAAACCCACCGTTTTGTGTGTTTTTTCATTTAAAAAAAACAAACATTTTTTTCCACAAAATCACAAATAATTATGGCGAAAATCATAAGCCTTTTAATGTACCACCCTTTTCAAATAAAACATAAAACCTGTTTTAAAGAAGCAGTAGGCCTAAGCAAGGCTCGAGATAACATTTTTTTACCTGGAGCTATTTTTTTCTCCAAAGTAGCGCCCGGATCATGGAATTTATTGAGAACCAGGAGCTACTTTCAGTCTACCGGGAGCTATCTTTTGATTAAATCGTATTGTCAAATTGAAATTCAATGTTTTTGGGCAAGCTTCCTGATCGTCAACGGGCGCTGGTTTGGACAAAATATCAGCGCTCGGTTGTTTATTTTTCAGCATTACCGAGCGCCATGGCAGGAGGACCGAGGGTTAAAAATCTTGAGCCTTGGGCCTAATTAAAGAAAACTTTGCATTGTCTGTCATCCATTAATCAATATGTCCATCTAAATGTTTGTTGCTTAGAAACTGTTATGGACATACATGATTCCATGGCAAAATGTGTGCAATCCTTTAATCACAAATGAGATCGTGAATATAGAGTTTCCTGCTCTTTGGAGACTAAGAGTCTGCCCCTTTTTCAGAATTTTGCAAACTTTCCAAATGAAACCTTTTTGTGATATCTTAATTGTGGAAGATACACTTTGTTGCACAGTTTTATACTCCTTAAGTTTTGGGAGTGACAGTATGGGGTTTTGTTTAACAGCATTCATGGGTCACAACAGGGCTTCCATGCATACTGGGTGAGTAAAAAAAAGTGTTCTCAAAGTAAAATAATTACTAAAAATATTTATTATCAGAATATGAAGGCAATGTTTGTGGCAATAGATGCATTTATCAGCAAAAAGAATCATGACATATCATTGTACCATATGACTATTTTGGTAAAGTTACTGCATTTTGAAACAGAACACAACATTGAATATTTTACTCGATAATGCTTGATATTAAAGAACAAGTGGATTTATGTATGGTACACAATAGTTAACTAATAAAGACAATTGAAACATTCACATTTATTTTTTCAAACATTAAATGCAAAATAATGACAACACAATGTCATTATTACACAAATTCAGGAACAACAACAGCAAATTTTGCTTTTGTGATAGTCGGACTCATCTCGAACTAGAATGTGGATCGCTTTCAATAGTGGAATTCAATAGATCTTACAAGAGAAAATATTGCAAATCTTGTTAAGTTTATAAAATGTTTACTTTACGCAAATGTGCCTAAAATATGTTCACCACAACCAATTTCAACCAACAAAAGTTCTTTAGAAAGCTAATGAGATAATCTGTCTGCTTCAATAAAAGATCTTTGCGATTTTTGCATGAATTTGAAGATATAAAACACGGAAGTACATTATTTTTGCTTTCCTATACCGGGTATGTCCCCTTTGGTGATAATTAGTTTGCCTATACTGTAAAAGTGGACATTTTCGCGCTACATTTTATTTTCGCGCTAAGATCAGCAAGCGTGAAAATAAAAATGCACAAATATATTCCTTTTGTATGTAGGTCTATGTAAGGAAGATCAAAATCGCGAAAATAAAGACAAGAACACTTGTTCAAAATGTGCAAAGCGCGAAAATGTACACTTTCACACTATATCATTTCTTTATATTTTCCTTCCCATAAATTCACTGTGTATTGGGTGTTAGGTTAAAGGTCAACCAAAATGGTGATTCATGTATGTTTTATTCAATGTAAGATATTATTTAAAAAAATACATAAATAATTACCCTTTAATATTGCCCAGGAAACAAAATAAGAGTTTTTAAGCTTGTATAATGTGTATCAAAGCATCATATGACTATGGCAGGTTACTGTCTTGTAGGCCTATATGTCACAGGTGTTACTCAGACTCGCACATGGAACCTCAATAGGTCGATAGCATAAGCATTCACTGATAACTTTTGTTGTTTGTTCAGGCCTATCGACCGAGACTTGGACGAATACCGAGTTGGGAGTTACACCTGTTACGTAGTGACGCTTCATCCCCATATTAGTTCATCCCACACTAAAAAAGAAACACTTGCAATTATGAATGGTTTTTGTATATCTTTTCCCTTGACAATATTTAAGAGTAATTATTTTTACATTATATATTATGTTTTTGAAAATACTCCATTGAGCAAAGTATACTTGAATCATTATTTTGATTGACCTTTAAAACAACTCTCAGATATAATGCTTCAATAAGGATTCAATCTCAAGGAAATGTATGAAATAATGTAATTTTGACTTTCTGATATTGTACATTTATGCACACAATTTTATTTTTGATATTTACATTTATGCACAGAAATGTTTTATTTTTGTAAATAAATTTTGTAAATAAAATTATGTTTGTGTTATCTTATTATTTCTAAGGTCTTTGTTAAAGGAGTACTGAGAGACTGTAGAGAAAAATGAAATTTGGGAAAAAAGAATTGTTTCAAAATGTTTGGATGATGGGGCTAGATAGACATTTGAGATTGAAGCAATTTATATGTTGAGTGGTGCTGATAATGTTGATGTGATCTATATCGAATTGACCAAATTGTGAAATTTTACATGACAGACAGTTTGAGATGGTAGTTAGTTTATACCCAAGTATTATATAGGAGAATTGAGGGAGCACTCCTATCTCTCAGTGCCCCTTTAATTTCATTTCTGCGAGTTTGTCCAAGTCTTTATATTATATCTCAATAGTCTAATACTCAGAAAACTATAAGAAACCAAATCTATTCACGCTAATTGATGGAGTGCTCCGGACTTGATTCCCTTTTTTGAAGGACTTGGATGTGAAGGACTCAGGAATTCCAACAGGAGCAGTTGGATAGAAGTTGAAGATATATACCTTTTTAAACATGTTGCACCATTATCACAAACTGCATAACTCAAAAGGCTGACTTAATTAAGCAGAATTACAATCTTGCATTTATCTACACTTATGCACTTATCAATTGCAAACCCGGCCCCCAGGGACCATGCGGGGACCGTACACGAATGTACAAATAATGTTGCCCGGCTATGCGGGGGAGTGTACGCGGACGTACAAACTGTGCCCCCGCTAGCCGGGGCATGTAGCGGGGACCTAGGGTACACAAATGTACACCCCGGGCGCTTGCTATGAATAAGCTAGAGATGCAATGCGCTTGACGAAATAAGCCTAATTACACATAGGGAACACATTGAAATGCATTCCGTTACGGTTGCAGAAAGAAATAAGCGACCTTGGGACTATAGCCGGGTGAATACTTTGTCCTGGGAAATGGGTGGCCGGGACTGTACACTTTGTCCCGGCCAAGGGGGGACTGTAGCAGGGACGTACAATAAATGGTGCCCGGCCCTGCGGGAACCGTGCACGATTGTACCCGGGACGTCACATAGGCAATTTGTACATCCCGGCCCTAATCCCCGGGGCTGGGGATGCAATTGATAAGTGCATTATGATTGGTAAATCACTTGGGCATTATTACAGCATGTGCATAATGTAATGAAGACATGACTTGAAAAATCTGGGTTAGGCAATCATTGGGTGAATGAAGCGCCGTTCACACTATAGATTCATAAACGTTGACCGATTGGTTATTTATTTATTCCATTTTATAACCTTAGAGGAAACACAATGAACCAATCACAACGATATCGGCATCGTTAGATGCTATTGGTATAGTTGCGATGGACTTCAAAGAGTTGAAGCAACGCATCACCAAATATCATGCGTCCATGCATAAATTTAAACTACCCATGCAAATATTGCGCTAAGTTTCATTACTTGCAATATTTTCCTCTAGTTATCACTTTGCAAGTTATTAAATGAAAATGACAGTGTGAAAAGTTAGAAAACTGATGGAGGAAGAGTACCCTCCCAAAATTTGACCTGTTTTTTCTCCCCTGTATTATTCACAAAAACACACCCAGGGAGTTAGGGTTAAGGCACTTCCAGTAAATTCAAAACAAGATTTCAAATTAATTCGTGACACACATATCTGTCTGCATATCTACAAGATTCCCATATTTTTAACCTGTCCAAGTCATGTCATGGCATATAACATAGCAACATTGTATATGCATGGGATCTTATCAGATACGTGTCTCGCAAATGGTGATGCCTCTTTTCGATGATGATACGCATCTCCCCGCATGGTGCATAGCAATGATAGTTAAAATGCTTAAAGTTTCTATTCCATGATTGATTTGTTTCATATGCATGTTATATTTCAATATCAAGTTTCACAGGGTGCAATTTGTTATGACTGTAATAACGATTTTGTGACCCGTCACATCAAAATGCACATGCTGGTGGCCCGAGTCAAATCTGAGTTATTGGTATGACTTGAAAGAGCATGTTTTAAGCTTTGAAATGATACAATGTCGAAGGTAATCAGACTTGGTAATCACAGAAAATGATTTGAAGAAGCAACATTTGTTGTATTATTTTCTTTATATTTCCCACCAAATATATTGGACTCTATCTCAAAACTGTGTTTGCCGACAAATTGTCCTTTTTTATGTGAATGGTCACAATTATAGTCTAAGAAATACATAACAATATTAAATGACATTTATTGTAATGATCAGTCCTTTACCAGAAACAATGAAGAAACATAAGGCCAAGAATGAATAAAACTGTCTCACCACATATCTCGCGCGCATAAGTATGTGTAGTCACCTTTGCTGCATTTAGAAAAAGCACAATAAAAAAAGAATTTTCACATTTTTTCTATAATGTTTTTAAAAAATCGCATATCGTATATAGCTACTTTCCAAAGTGTATGTGAGACAGACCTTTTTGTGTGCATAACCATGATGAAGATGAAGATGATGAAAACTATCAAGATTACATTGATTTTTACCGAAATGATGTACCCTATTTGATTCAATTGACCGTATTGCCAAAAACTCTATAGGGGCACTGTCATAGGAGATGAATCCACTATAGCTATAAGCAACATTGGCAGGTGTTTGGTTTCTCCCTTAGCTGAATTACTGTAAAAGCTGAAATTTTCGAGGAGGTTTTATTTTCGCGCTCTTCTCGCAAAATATTTTTCCGCGAAAATTATAACACATAAAAATATTGTTTTCAACATCCATGCAGTGCATCCAGAAGGTCGCCCGCGAAAAAACAATTCACGAAATGTCTATGATATCAAAATGCGCGAAAATATTGTTACGCGAAAATATTGGCTTTTACAGTACTGGAAGGCACCAACAAATTAGATCTGCCATGTCCTCCATGTTGGCGTCGTCGGGTTAAAATAGGCCAAATCAATGAGCGCTGATTGTGCCAATATGTACATTACGATGACCGGTCTTATTAAAGGGAAATTTAACTATGGCGGGGAATTCTCGTAGAGATGCGCGTGAATAGGACGGCAACTCGCTAAGGGGGTGGACGGCATAAAAGGGACAGTACTGTGATGGGAAGGAAGTCAATTGATTGTGTGACTTGGGTCAATAGAAATGTGTTTTCTATAAACCAAGTCAACCAATATGTAGGTATATATAGTTCGCTCAGCTCCAAATTGGCATGCATTATCAGAGCAGCGAATTAATATGGAAGGTTGTGTCGGGGTGAACATAAAGGTAACACGCGCACTGTGGATCATATGCATGACACGGGTGTGTGACCAAAATTGCTGTTTATATGACAAAAATTGTGCGCATACATTGGGATTACTGTTGCACACAGATATTTCTTGCCAATTGTGAAATGAATAAACTATAGAGCATATTTAGTTATAACAGAAACTGAAAAAGTTTGAAATATACCTGTTCAATATTAACTAGTGGTGTATCCAGAGAAACTTGTGGAAATATTTTAATAGTTTAATAAACATCTGTAACAACCCCCCCCCCCCCCCTTCCATCTATTTTACATTTTGGCTGGTGTACATACTTTTTCAAAATCATGGTTACTTCACTTGCATTTAACCTAAACGGAGACAATTGTTTATCAAATGAAAAAAATAATGCAGTTACGGTACATTTGGATTTTTTGAAAAAACTTGTCTAAAACCATTATATTTTAAGGAAATATCACCGTTTTTGAAATAACATAACAATGTATACAGGCCAGAGACTTTATAATCTGTATACAGATAACATATACAGCCATATATGCCATTACCTGAGTAACATTAACCCCGGTTTATTTAAAACAGCGTTTCAAACATTGCATAGCGCTCCTAGAGAAGTGTCTTTAGATGATTTTGGTGCAATCTCAGTTTTTTTTATTTCTATTATGTGACAGGGGCAAATAATTGGATGTATGGAAAAGGGGGTCCAGAGGGGAGGTCAAAAAGTTTCAGGCAAAGATAGAGGGCAGTCTAACCAAGTTCAGTGCCAAAATTAAAATTGTCCTCCGCCTACCAAAGTATTTATTTATGAACACTTCATCATTAGAACAGTGATTTATTTTGGTGCCAAATTCAAAATTAGTCACAGTTACTGATTTTCAGACAAAAGCTACATATGTATTGATCATCAGCCAGTGCATATGAACAAAACATGAAGCTAGCTTCATGAACATTTTGCATGCCACTCATTTAGGCCCGTAAAGAGTTTTAAACACCCACGCCATATCAACCCCTCAACCCTTACAAAATGTATCTCAACAATTACATGAACCATCAGCTACCCACATGCCCAAATGAACAGGAAATGCTAATAACAATACAGCTTTAGGTGGCGGAAGCAGGAGGGGCACAGGGGACGTGCCCCCCCCACCCCCCCCCCCCCCCCCCCCCACACCCCCATTTCACAATCCTCTCTGTGGGTCTCAAAACAAAACAAATTGCCAAGCTCTCCATAGAACAAATAAATTAAATATGTCCTGTCCCTAAATTATGATGATTCGCCTTAAGTAATACTAGCTGATGTGTACAAATCCAGTCATCAAGGGTTCAAATAAAGTAAGTCCCATCTAAAATTTTAATTATATCACGTTTGTCTGCATAACTCCACACACAATTAGGCATTTCGAGAGATTGTAATACTTTTGAAAAGGGAAAATGTTTGGCTACCCACATAGTTTCAATTTTCGATACCTTACTTTTTTCTAAAACAGTCACTTTTACCTCCCCCCCCCCCAAAAAGAGTTTTACAACGATGCAGGGAAATGGTTAGCGTTAATGGTGGACACTATTGGCTACAATGTTAGAAAAAGTGTTCGAACACTTAGTAGGCCTAATGCACAGTCATCCCCCTTTCCCCCTGATCAATGTTGAGTCGCCCAACTTGCCAATAACAGCCCGTGGCCTAACAACATTGATTGGTGGGGGGAGGGGAGGGGTATATTGAAGGGGAGCTTTCAGGCTAGCAGGTGCAAATTGGTATTTTCACATGACTCTAATAACGCGTACTGGTAATTAAAAGGTGCAAACAAGGGTCAGTGTTTGAACACATGTTTTCTATGATTGTAGTCATGCATGAAAAGTAATTTAATTTTTAATTTTAAATAAAAGATCAGCTAAAGAAAGATAAGACTTTATTTTAACTGAAAATAAAGACAATTGAAATTATTTTTTGAAAAGTGCCACTTTTTCTGAAAACATCATTTTGGGAAATGTTACTGTTTTGGGAAAAGTAAACATAATATTGAAACGAGAACATTTACTATGGGTAGCCAAGCATTAGGTTTCAATTTTTTCAAAACGTTCAATCGTGTGTGGAGTTATGCAAACAAATATGATCTAATTTTTGAACCCTTTATTTCCGTCATACAAGTACGTTACATCAACCAGTACACTGAATGTGAGCTCATAAGCTTGAACTAGAATTAGGATTAATGTTACCGTTGGTGACAGTTCTATATAATAATCGTTAGGTAATATAGGTTTTCCCAGTTAGTTTAACACTTTTTTCATTATATTTCATATCTCGTTAAGTTAGAATTCGTCCCCAAAATCTGACTTACGCATTTTGGTAGATAAATTTCGTCAATGAGCATTATATTTCAAAGTATGACCATTTCATTTAATTTATTGGTCATTTCTTTTCGTCAAGGAAGGATTGAATTCGTATCACCTGATGGGTAGCGGGTCTATGCACAAATATAATTCGTCTTTGTTCATTATTTTTAATACTTTTATCACATATATTCGTCAGGTGTTAGAAGAATAGGCCTACATATCATTGCAGGTTAGATTAGAACCACCGACATGTGTTCGTTTGCCTTGTTGGTGATATAAATCATATGAAATAAAAGAAAAAAAGAACGAACGAACAAGAAAGAAAAAAATGAATATATATATATCAAACGTATAGGCCTATAGCTGGATTTTACATGCTTCTAGGCAGGACGTTCCACATGGGACGAAATAAAGTGAACTGAATATGAAACTATTTGATCAAAGACGAAATAAATGTATACATTAGTAGGTTACCGCTGTATCAGACGAAATGGAAGTGTGTTAGGACGAAATAAAATGAACATTAAATGAAATTCATTGCACAAAATATGAATATACTTGACCAAAGACGAAATTTACTTTAACAAATGCAACCTTCAAAATGTTAGGACGAATTCAAACTTAACGAGATATGAAATATAATGAAAAAAGTGTTAAACTAACTGGGAAAACCTATAATAAACCTGTTGTAAATTCTACCCTGCAATTTGACAGTTGCCTGGTGTCATATACTGGAAAGTTACTCTTGTTGAAAAGACATTCTTTGTGTATTCAAATTTGTTCATGTACATTCGGGACACCTTGTACATAGAGTAAAACAACAAAAATAAACTACTTCTAATAATCTGTCACCCATGGGATGTTGTAATTTGATGTTAACACTCTTTTTTTAACCCACCCTGTATTTAATGCAATAAGTTCTGATGACACCAAAGACATGGGATGTTGCAATTTTATGTTAACACTCTTTTTTAACCCACCCTGCATATTGCAACAAGTTCTGATGACACACAACTGTGTGGGTAAATAATTTCAATAACAATGAGTCCCAACCCTATTTATTCACTCTGCTGGTACCATTCCTACTGGATCCCGTGCCATATTATCCATCCATGGATGAGTTGTGGGGAGCCCATTGATGCAGGGAACCAGCACAATAGGGCACAATAGCAACTAGGGGAATTCCCTTCTATTGAATAACTCCGCCATTTTGTTTCACTCGTGTTAAACAATTGTTATTTCATCATGAATCTTGTGTTGTTTCCACATTTATAGCCAAAAACTTGAAGACTTTTTTGCTTTCTAAAATACATGGAATTATACTGTTGTATGTTTATGAAATTCATAAAGGGCTTTACAGAAACTATCTCAATTAATACAATTTTCAGCATCGGTATCAGACTCGACCAAGCGTAGCACAGTATTATCTGTACAGCTTCCAATGCCTGATAGAAGGTCATGGTAAGTGTTATGCTTTCAAAAACAAATTACTATTATTATTACAGGTCGCAAACACACATTTGACTTAATGGAAGCTGCCTTTTGATTACAAAATGAATGAATCAGGTTATTTTCTGGGTATTTTCTCGCTTACAACCGTATTATTGAAGTACATTTTGTTGCAGTTGATTTTCCAACATGTAGCCTCGGTATAGCAATAATCAGATATTTATTTTTTGGTAGGTACAAACCCCCGCCCCCAACTCAACACAAAAGTTGATAACTATGCATGTTATAAATATCAAGGAAAAGGGATATATTTTTTAGTGTCATCAAGGACCCGCAAAAGCATGAAAATCATAGGGGGTATTTTATGAATCAGCCTCTGCGAAATTCGGGAAAAGATGTATTTACATTCTTCTCCATCCCGGGATTGTTTAATTATTTGATCCGAACACAACCAAAATCCACCATTTAGCACAGGATCAACACCAGGCAATGTTGGGTGCGACCTGTTTTTATCTATTTTATGCATGTATAAAGTGTCAATGAAAAAGAATTTTAAAATTCTAGTTATTGAAAACAGAAAATAAGAAGTATTGTCGTTGATTTTGTAAAATAAAGGGGACAAAATTGATGAAAAATCCTTACAAAGGGGTACTTAGATCTAAGATGGATCCTCTGGCTGTTTATCGGACATCGGAGCACTGATCGTCAATATGATCTGTGATCGGAGGCAACTAACTCTAGGCCCAATGCATGTTCATGATGCATTGGGCCAAGAGTTAGTTGCCTCCGATGGCCCAATCGACATGTTCATGATGCAATAACTCAGTGGTGTACTAGTATTAGGTACAGCACATTCACTACACTAGGGTCTGCCACACAGAGTGTGTGCACACTCAGGTGAATTTACTTGTTTTCAGGCAAAACTTAATGGACTGGTTTGAAAAAACTTAATAATTTATAAATGTACACTCTTCACCATTAATTAGATTGATCTCTTCTCTATCTGAATCTGAAGTTTGGTGATTATTCTACACCTGGAAGTTGTTGTTTTTTTAAATCTTTGCAAGTACTTTTTATGCCTTGCCTGAAAGTCACACACTTGGGTCCCATTGACAGCCCACACTAAAGCAATGCAGCTCAGCATTGAAAAACACCCATGCTTCGATAATTGCCTAACTCACTTTTCAGCCAAATTGAGTTTTGTGCATAAATCATGACTTCATTACATTATGCACATGCTGTTATAATACCTAAGTCATTGACCAATCAAAAGTGTTGATAAATGAAGAGCTTTGTTGCAAAAGGGCCACCAGACTACTCCAACATGTTACTCATTTTGCATTATTGAATTTGCATTGACAAATCCATGGAATTAATCAAATTATTGTATGGCTGTGTTCATCTGTTTCTATATGACTTGGATTAGTGCATCCATGCACGCCAATTGAGGCATGAATATCCATCCATCAATAATGCAAAATGAGTAACAGGTACACAGGTAACAGGTTTCATACTTTTTTTGTTTTCTAAGAACTAGAAAAAATGAGTTAGGCAATTATCGAAGCAGGCTGACGATATACCAATAATTGACCATCTGTTACGATGCACTCCTTATTTGGCACTGAGCTTGCTATATATGGTAGCTATGACCTCTCTGTACATGACCCTGGGTCATACATATCAATCGAATGTTATTCGGCTGAGTTGTGGCTAGTTACATAATGTTTGGGAATTAGCTCTAAATTTTGATATAATTGCCCGATTTGAAAATTTGAAGGCCCAATTTGAAAGGTAGAAGGTTCCAGATGCTAGTAAAAATTCTCTACTTTTGGCTGATATGCTTAGTTTGTATATCCATTGAATGCATCACACCAGAAAAAGACCCCAAAACACAGAATAAGCTTATTATGGTAGCTTACTGCAGACCTCTCCACAGCAATTGCACTGATCGATAGCAACATACTGGAAATGGCTAGAGAATATGTTCAGGAATAAACTTATGTAAACAAAATACGAATCAAACTGACATAATTTGCATACATGCAAAATTTGAATACATAATGAGCTCATTTGCATATTTAATGAGATAATTAACTAAATTTTACATTTTAATATACGTCTTGTCACAGGTAAACAGTATACCAAAGCTTATCTCTCTACTGCTTGTAGAACTTCAGATATTCACGTTACGCATATTAATTAGCTGGACTTAGTCATTTTTTGACGATTTTCAGAGTTGCGATTATGAATTTTGAATAAAATGGTATATTCTGGAGTCTGCTGTACAAATATGAAATAAATATCATGTCTGATTTTAATAGAAATGGATAAAACTATGGCCAGTACTTTGCATCTGTGTTTTTAGCTACTGTATGTACATAGTTTTATAATTAGAAGGGTGAAACTTGCTAAAATGTCAGTTTTGACCATAAATGGCACTTTTTGGCAGATTTCCGGTCGTATTTTCCAATAATCAATGGACAACATCTTGAGAACCTTACAACCTTTTTGCATGATCTTTTTTGCCAAATTTCTACTTTTGCAATTATCTACAACATGAGACTAATTTTGTACACTTTCAGTGCATTTGAATTTTTTGGGTGCTATACCTTACTCGTATACTATGATAATACAATGTTTTGAATAATGTAAGCTATGTCTTAAGCTGGGATGTATATTTACATCTAAGGGGTATATACTCTGAAATAAAGAACACTCATATCAACCTTTGTGATGAGTTAGGGGCTGGGGTACAACTCACTGCTCAATAGTAGGATGTGGGTCAGGGATGTTTCCATTGATCAATACATCCTATATGCATTATACATGTCACTCTATCCCATGTGCTGAAACAGCAATTGCAAAAATGAAAATTGCACTTTTTTGGTTATGGATACATACAGACTGTAACAAAAAAAGTTATACAATCGCAATTTTATTTTTAATTCAATGTTAAAATCATGCAATGTCGAAATCTCTTACACTCTGTGTTAAGTTCCGTTTTGGCTACCAGAATCATTTTATTTGGTCTTTTTAACTACTTGTGTTTAAAAGTTATGACCAATCAACTAAGTCGTCTAGAAATCGGGTTGGGCCACTTTCACAATAATATCATACAATCTTGCTTGTATAAATTAAATGGTTAGGGTATCATGCAAGGAACATTAGAGAGAACAATTTTTTCTTTCTTTTTCAAATAGTTTTATTTCATGTGAATAAATAAATTCATAAAATAAATAAATTATATTTGTAAAGACTTAACCTTCTTTGTAATACTTTTAACCACTTGAAACGAACCATTGTTGTCTAACAAGAGCGCTCTACTGCTATCTTCCTGGTTCGATTCCATTCATATTCATCACAGTGATTTTACCATTGATTAAACCAAAGTGGCCCAGGTGATTTCATGACTACTTTAGGCAATTGATCATATCTCTGCTTACCGACCATCGATTGTCATGAAACAAAGCTTATTCGAAAGCTAAGAAAATTCCCCTCGCAAGCCATTAAAACTCGAAACAGAAATTTTACGGGAGATATTTGTAATATTTTTTTCAAAACTATATAACTTTTTTTGTTACAGCCTGTAGCTCTATTAATATTCATTCAATCTTCATGTGTAACATCTCAAATTAAAGAGAAGACCTTTTTTTTCAAATTCTATAATTTCATATTACCCTATTATCTCTATTAAGCGCCCATGCCCTTATAAGCGCCCACCCCTCTTTTTTCCAATGACTACCAAAAAGTAACACCTAATAAGCGCCCATCTTTTTAGCCACTGCAGCTCAAAATAAAGCATGAAAGTAGCGTCTGAAAGTCCCGGCATCAACAACATGTTGGCAATCAATGAATCGGCGGGCTGTGCACATTTTCCACCAAAAATGTGCATCAAAATTCGGAAACAATTTGACAGTTTCCACGATAAACGGCTTTAAAAAAAGTAACTTAATAAGCGCCCAACCAAAATGACCTTGCTAAGAGCCCTGGGCGCTTAATAGGGATAATACGGTATACTTTTTTGAGGACTGTTTTATTGAAACTTTTATTTTATTTTAACACTTCATTTTTATCGCCAATCTCTCCGTGCCCTGAAACAGCACCTCATGAACGGCGACGAGGGGGCCTACCAACTTAGTCACCTGTACGATCAATTGATCCAGAAAACATCACCAAACACATCTCGTGACGTCACCAGAAAGTCAACTACTGGCAACACTGGATCAACGGTCATACACCATCGAGAACGACATCCGATCGGATGACTAAACTGTCTGGAACAGTAAGTTCAAATTTGGAATTATTTCTATGAATCTTCTTATTTATAAATTCACCGTAAATTAATGAACATCACCATTAACATATTGGTTCTCTAGGCCTATCTATAGCCAAGTTTTCATCTAGTTTGTCTATCGATATTTAATGCAATAATAAAGCCAAACCCATAACGGGCATCAAGTGTCAGGGGCCTGGTGAAATTGGATAGGGTGTTGGCTTATGAGAAGACCTTATAAGATCCATCAATTATGATGACGGTTAAATACTTGATCCATCTTTTGCAGGTAAATCAAGATGGCTTCCAAACAGCAGAGGACACAAAAGCGCACAGCAGAAGGCCAAGATGTTGGATGCACAGGGCAACAGTATACTCAGGATCAAGGAGACACCAGGGGTGCCAAAAGAAGAACTCAGATGGATGTGCAAGAGGAGATGACAGATCCTGGGGGAAAGCAATCTCAAGGTCAGAATAACATAGAGTTTATTTACAGAAAAAGTCAAATAATTATGTTAACCTACAATGATTTTCAATTCCTTTGAAGCTATAAATTAAGATTAGTTTGTCTAAAGTGAAAAGTAACATAATCTGCACACAAGTAATGTCCACACCTTTTTGGCCAGTGCATAAAAATGATTAATAATCAAAAATCAACAAATCTTGAAATTTTTTGTGGTGTCCCTTCGGTTAAACCAAGATGCATGATTTTTCTTTGGCATAGGCGTAAGCTCTAACATTAAACAAAATTACTAAAAATACTGAATTCTTATATAGATTTGATCAGATTTTATTTGAATTAAGAGGGCAACCTCATTCAATTATCTGCATATACCATTACTAATGATGAACCTATCATTATTCTATTCTGCTAACAGGGATCATGACTGACAGAACCAAAGTGCAAACGATCATTAGAAAAGTACATCCTAAACTTCGTAGTCAATTGAATCTTGATGAAGAGTTTTTGATTGAGCTCAAGGCAACTGATCCAGAAGTAATATCAGATGAGGAGCATGACGAAATTAGAACAAAAACTGGAGCCAAAAGAATAGACCACTTACTTGACTTGATCAAGTTGAAGACAACTGGTGCTTACTTTTCATTTATGGAGGTTCTTGAAAGAAAAGATGGTGACCTGTACAAGATGGTCAAAGAAGTTCAGGACACAATGTTTACAGGTATGAAAACAATTTCGGAATAAAACAAAGGGGGAAACAGGTTGTACAGGGGTCAAAGGTGGCATATGCTCCACTGGCTCAACAATGTCATCGGTATGAAACACATACAAAAGGACCAGATAATCCAATACACTGTAAATAATGTGTTGCAAAATGGAGACTACACTTAAAGTAACTAAACACAAACCTTGTTCTGTTTTGCAACACATTTTTTTCAGTGTAATACCCATGAGATGAGCATGGGATATGGGGTACTAGGGACCTAAACTCTAGGGACCCCCAGAGTTTTGGAGAACATGTCCCCCAAATTTGAAAGAGGTTCGTCGAAAATGTACAGCAAGTTCTTCTTTTGTCAGTTTTAGGGGTAATTGTTTTCCAATCTATAAGGATTTTTTTTCATTTTAAACAAGGCCAAATACCAACCAAATTAAAGCTACCTACTGTTGCCAGGTGTGGATCGTGACGGACCATTGAGTTTATTACTCTAATTGTCAAAGCGCAACTTGCGCGTATACCGGTCAAGACCTGGAAAGCAATAATTGCGAGAGCAATAGTAATATAGACGACGACTGGTGATCTTAAACACATCCCAGGAACATGTCAACTCTTAGAATCAGACAATTGACCTAATATTTTATTTTAGATGTCATTTTGTTTTTTGGTATTTTTGTTGGGGTGGTTTTTTGGTTTTTTAAGACCTATATTACATTTTCAACTTGTGAATGTATCTCATCTTATTTTATTTTAGATTCTTAAACATTCTATTCAGACTAGCAAACCGTATCAAATATGAAACAAAGACTGACTATAATTCTAGAAATGGGAATCCTATTTCAGTTATTAGAACTAGTACACTATTTCCACAGCATATAGGAAATGTTCAGAACAGTGGACCTTTGTACTTACGTGTGTGACGTGACCAAATCAAATTCACGATCAAAATTTAAATTTGGGCACAAGAAGGCCCTTTTTTCCCTCATTATCCCTGCAAAATTGTAGGCTTGAAAAATGGCAGTATCTAAATTAATACCCCAAATGGAAAAGCTTAACTTGACTAAATCCACAATATTTTTTCACAGTGCACAGCTTCATTCCATGTACAAACTGAATACTGTTGTCATGGGTTACAAACATAGACAACATATTTTTGTTTTGATGCTACAACCCAAAAAGGGGTGAATTATCTTACCACACACATGAAGTTTGTGTGTACTGTTTGGTGAGAACATTGTAATGACATTTTGCTTCCCTCATGCAGTTATTGTCCGTTTTACTATACTTCACACACGGGGAGCTTGTAATTGGTGCGTGACCTCTCCTAAACGCTATGTACTACAGGTATATGAGGATTGCAAGTTATTTTCGTTTTAGCCAAACTATTTACTCAAATTTACCATAACCCTGCCATCTGAGGGAGTATATTGTTTTCTTCCTTGTATCAAATTTTATAAAAGAAGAGTTGCCCGGAACCATAGCGGTGATCCATTTTTGTACACAGATGTAAGGAGTAGCGGGCCAATTTCTGTCCATGTATAGCCAATGGCAAAATTGACTCTCACCATAAATATCAAGACCGCTATATTCATGAGGACGTGGTTTACAAACGGCTTGTTCTATAGACCTATAACTCTCTTTTAAAGTCTTGCCAAGACCCTCATTTATTAGCATGTCAAAAGGGAATCCAATTAGACGAAGGACATTTAGCGGTCAAATTAATATGTAAATGTCTACGAAAGGGCCCAAATATATCGCTATCGAAAATAAAAACGTCCATTTTCCTAAATTTACGCCCGACTGCACTCGACTGTGTGCATGGACTCTGGGGCGTTCGATAGGTGATAATTGGTATGGCCATGTGTTTTGAACTGACCACCCAAAAAGGGTGGCGGCGTTGCATTTTTAGTGACGAATCATCCATCTCTCTCTATTAACTCAACAACTAAATGTGGTAGAGCTATGGTTGAGGTGTCATGTGAAAGCCTATTTATCTAGCTACATTGTGTTAATAAATCAGGTATTTCTATAACTGTTTGGCTGAGATATGATTGATTATACTTGGAAAGTCAGGGGTGGCGGCGGTGGCGGTGGCGGTGGCGGCGGCGGCGGCGTCGTGTACAATCTCTATGGGGAATATAGAAAATGTTCCCAATTCTACGTTCAAATTACTATAACTCCTCATCCCCCGTATGGTACAACCATGATTTTGCTCTCATTTTATAGATTGTTTTATATTCTATAAGTTTCTGTTTCAACAAACGTGTCAACTCTTACGTAACAATTGTAATCACAAATCGATTGCATTGTCCTTGGCTTTTTCCCTATTACACAGTGAACTTGCCCTAATTCATCGGTTTTACATACATGACTATAACAACAAAATTATTCAACCGATTATAGCAAAATTATACATTTTTGGAAAGCTCTCGAATAGGGGAATTCAGAAATCTCGCTTAAAATAGGATAGGGTGAATAGCCAAAAAAATATATGTGTAAACTCTAATAAATTTGAAATGAAAACGTTTGCGCTCATTTACTTCCAGATATAGTATATTTCAACAAGTTACCCTTGACAACCTTTATGTTCTGATGGGTAAATTGCTTGAGGAACTAATATGCACAGTAAAATGATGGATTGGGATAGGAATAAAAAAAATATTGAGGTTTAATCAAAATATGAAAAAAAATCGATATTTTTTGAACATTCTTAATCACAACATGTTACCATTAGGTTTTATGCAAATTCCAATCGCATATTTAGTTTCCTTGTGAGATTACCGTTTAGAAAATATATACTTTTTATGGGGTACAATAAGTAGTTATTGCGATATGCTAAATCGAATCTCAGATGGTGTAAAATGTAAAAATCTGGACATGCAACGGGAAGGGTGGCAAGTTCAAAACACATGGCCGTATTCTATTGTCAACTTATTGACTGTAACCATCAAGTACAAAAGGTGTTATTGCCACTTGACGCTCAGAAAGTATAACACTGACCAAACCAAAAATTGCGGTTGCCACCGTGATGATGAGAGGCAAGTCTGCCATTTATTTTCCACTGACTATATACGCCAAAACAATTCAAACGATAAAATATAATTTGCAGTAATTAATACGAATCTCTGACCTACGTTGCGGAAGGGGATGAGATATTTCCCGACCGATCCTTAATCGAGGTGCATTAAGGGCTGAAGACAGATTTAATTATATTATAATTTATAACACATACCACTATGCCTATCCGTTCTATATTCAACATGGGGATAGGCAAACCTGAATTGAATTGAAATAGTCACAACGAGCATTGCATTATTGAGGCAGAACCACGAATTATATTCAGTTTAAAAGGGTAGACATGCAATTGTCGCCCTTACATTCAAATTTTCAAATTTGAGGCACGCTGCCGCTTCATTTTAACATACACTTGAAATGAAGTCATATGGGTTAAATTCAAATGATAAATATAATTTGCGGTAATTAATACGAATCTCTGACCTACGTCGCGGAAGGGGATGAGATATTTCCCGACCGATCCTTAATCGAGGTGCATTAAGGGCTGAAGACAGATTTAATTATATTATTAAACATTCAAATTTTAACATGCACTTGAATTTTTTACTCCTTTGTGTGAAAACGCACAATTTGCATAACATTTTGTACAACTACTTGTTGAATAAACAATGCATATCAATCGTTACATTTTAAAATGATTGTAAAGTACTTCTTTACAATGAAAGAAAAAACAAAACTGCCCAATAACTGAGAAACAAACTGGCATGTATAACTAAAAACGAGACAAGCTATGAGAACAACCAGCGAACCCTACGCCTCATATTTTGGGAGGGTGGGTGGGAAATTTATATTTGCTGAACTGGCTAGAACATGCTCTCTCATCAAGAGCCACGGAGCGAATGATCAAAAAACTGAGATGGAAAAAGCAACTCACAAACAAAGAGTGGATGAAAAACAAAAAACGCCCACAAGAGCACTCATTGGCTAGTCAACAAAGAGCCCAAAACGCTCGAGCGCACGCGAAAAAAATCGATCTTTACGCAAGTAGCAAAGGGAAATTTATTAACACTAGGTTAAGTAATTTCTTATTTAAATAACAATATATCTCTCCCGCAAATTGCTACACACAGAATTTATCAAGAGTTTTTTCTTGCAACAAGGCTTTAATATCGATAAATTTATCTCTAAAATAATACATATAATTAAAGTATGAAATTCAGACGATCATCCAGAGAATATACTTTTTCTGAATCTATAGTTATTTTCTCTACATATCATTCCTATTCCTATCATTCCACAAGGGCAGTGTTAAGATGCTATCTCAAAATAAATTTACGATACTCGAAGCCGTGCCGTTTTTTTCTGGCACAAGTTTTAAAACTGGTTTAACACTATTTAATCTAGTTTTAACGGCAAAAGGTTGCGAGGCAATTTACATGGACTGTAACTGCACGATGCTAACTTTAGAACCTTTTGAGAAGTATCATTTTGGAAATAAACTGTATTCATGGTGCGCCTCCATAAAGAATAGAAAACACCTGAAAGATTGAGTCACCTACATACATTTAAGCTTTTAATGAACAGACTTGTCAGGGTGTACCATCAAACCAAAATGGTTAGATTAATGAATTCATGAGAAGAAGAAAAAAGAAAAGAAAAAATTAATTTGTTCTAATTAACATTTCCGTGGCAGATATGGGCATATCAATTATCTTTTATTCTTTAAATGAAACAAGCATAATTAATACTGTATGCATGAAATACATGTTTCCCTTTTGGCCTGTTTCATGTTCGTCTACCTGTTTCTTGATCCATTTCTAAAGTAAAAATAGTTATTTTTAAAAATCATGGTTAATTTTTTTCTTTCTTTTTTTGATTATTCATTATAATTTTAGGTGTGTTCCAAGAAAACCCTCGGCCCTATTTCAACTTGGTAGAACGTCAAGATGAGCTGAAGAAATTCTACCTAGATGAAATGGGTAAGGTGCAACTACTACCATGGGGACAGGGACCAGATGACATTGCTGATATGGAGGCCATCTTTGTTGATCTGGAGTTAGTCAAGAAAGAAACAGCTATATCGTCAAAAGAAAGCACAACATTAGACAGTAATGAAAAGTTGGTAGCTCTGAAAACAAATCGAGGACAAAGGTTAAATAGGGTTCTAGTTCAAGGTGAAGGAGGGAGTGGTAAGAGCACATTACTTGCTAACATTGCATACAAATGGGCCTTGCAAAATCCACAGTCCCTATTATCACAGTATCAATTGGTATTTATACTTGGTATGCATGAAATACAAGATCAGAATGATAATTTCATAGATCTTATCTTCCAACAAATTCTACCAAAAAAAAGTAAGGTATCACCAGAAGGCCTTGAAGATTACATCATATCTCATGCAAAAGATGTATTACTCTTAGTTGATGGTCTAGATGAAGATAGTTCAAGCATACTTTCAAATCAGTCTGGTGAGGTAACGCAGGTATTGCATAACAGGATGTTACGTGATTCCTGTGTTATTCTCACGAGTCGTCCCCACAAGGTAGATGATCTAGGAGATTTTAAGAGAAATTATGTGCATGTAAACTTGACAGGTTTCTCTAGAAATAACATTGTGCACTACATTGCCAAAATTATACAAAATAATGACAAAATCCAAAGATTACTCAAAAAGCTAATACAAGAGCCACATCTCATGGCCATGGCAGCCACACCTGTCCTTTTGCTAATGATCTGCCTTCTTTGGGAGGATCAATGTTCTTTACCAGATACAAAGACACAACTGTACCAAGAAACAATGAATTTTCTATGGCGAAGACACCAGAAAAAGATTGGATCAAAGATTATGTTTGAGTCACAGGGAAATAATATGGATCCTGACCTGGTGACCCTTTTGTACAAATTGGGTAAAATGGCCTTAAATGGTATAGCCCCATTGCAGGAGACAGAGGAGAAGGTTATGTTCACTAATAGGGATATTGAAGAGGATACCTTTATCTTAGGGTGCAAAGTCGGAATAATAAGTAGAGAGCGTTTGAGATCAAAGCTGAATGTAGTGTCATCTGTCACATTCTTGCACAAAACCTTTCAGGAATTTGGTGCTGCTGTGTATCTGACAAATTTGTATGAGAAAGACAGACCGGAATTTGACAGATATTTACGAAAACTACATTATTTGGAGAAGAAACGTACCCTACATACAAAACCAGGTGTTCTGGAATTCTGTTGTGGTACAAAGCCTGAGATAGCCCCAGTTGTGATTAAGCATAATGCAAGCCTTACATGTCAATGTGCCAAGTATTATCTTCAATTACCACACATTCATACCTCACTTGGACTACGCTGTGTCTTTGAAAGTCAACTCACCCACAAAGAATGCTTGAATTATCTTCAAATTTACTTCACCCTCAGCCATATTTACCTTAGTATTTCACATGAGGACATAGCATCTATATTGTACCAGTTGAAATTAATATCATCTCATTCAGTGTCAAACAATCATCTCCTTTTCCCTCTATCGAGACATCTGGAAATCAAAATAGGGTTTACTCCATGGCTCCATAGACTACTGAAATACACACCAAACTTAGTCAGATTATGGATTGACCTTAGAACTGCTAATATTGACACCTCAGATCTAATCCCTTTATATGAAGCAGTGACTGGCCTACACCATCTGCGCCACCTGGTTATGCTACACAGAGCACATATCTATAGCCCAGATATCACAAGTATGTTGCGCATGATGATTTCTCACATTAAAGAAAACATGTTTGAATCAGTTATCATGCTTGGTTTTCAATTTGACTGTAAAGTGATGGCAGAATTTCTAAATTCAAATCAGTCCCTGAATCGATTGTATTTGCAGGCCCCAGATAACCTAAATGAGCAGACAACAATCACAGAAATACTAAGAGTCTTACCAAATCTCAAGAAACTGAAACAGTTATCACTGAAGGGTTACAAGATCAGTAGTGATATTATGAACTTGAAACCCATTATCTCACAATTAGAGTATTTGCATCTGAGATTCAATCAACTGGATGAAAAACATATGATTGAATTATTCTCATTTCTGAATAGGGGACATAAATTAAGAATATTAAATCTCCATGGCAATCCAATAACTGTGGCATCAATGACCTCTCTTGTACAATGTCTTCCTGATGGTCTTGAGGAGCTACGTCTAGAACAGACAGATTTGAATGATGAGACAGCTTGTATCTTGGCTTCTCGTCTCAAGGTTGGGTCTACAATTCGCACCATTGGCCTTTATGGAAACCCAGATATTGGAACAATAGGGAAAGATACTTTACAAGGGTTATCTCCAGAAATAGTGTGGGATACGATGATGGTGTTATTTTAAGTAGAACAACGACGCCGCAGGCGCAGTTGTTCTACGCAAAAAATACTACTACCTTTATTCTCATTCTTAAACAATCATACTTTAGACATTTATCAAAGAAATAAGTACATTTTATTGTCCACATTTGACAACTTTTACCCCTGCTAGGATCGAATAACCCACAAACATTCCATCCAATCACATGCGATGAGTAAACCATGCGTAAGCGTCGCGGCGCCGGCATAAACGCAGGAAAAGCGCTTAAGATGCACTGCAGAAGTGCGCGTTATGGAGCAAACCACGCATTGTGAAGGTCGGGCGTACTGTTAAAACGTAAGCCCCACCTCCCCGTGTTCTATTGTCTCATCTAGATGTCGCCGATTTCTCTGAGAACCAATGAGATTGCTTAAACTTTCTTAACTGTTTAAGAATGGCCATTAAGTGACATAAAAATGGGGATGGTCACATGTTATGGTAAAATTCCCCTTTGATGAAATGAATTGATGGCAAGATAAATGATAGAAAATCAAATCAATTGCCAAGCCTTGTTTTATCTATTTCTAGGACCAGTTGTGGTGGCTTAGAAGGTGGTGGGACATGTGTGAACTCACCCTGATCATTTGTTCTTGCCTCAGCTTGTACACTGTTAAAACACTGTTTATATTATTTTAAGCAACGCAAGTTAACTAGTGCATCGCTCAAAGTTGTTTAACATTTAAAACAATGTTGCTCAAAATTTAAAACAAGTTAATTAACATTTTGAGCAACATTGTTTAAAATATTAAACAATGTATGAACACAGTGCTCAGTGCAGCATGAAACTGTCACAAGTGAGTATAATAATTTGTTTTATTATTAACTTCAACTAACTTGGATTTGTCAAGATGAAAAAACAATTTCCTATTACAAAATGTACTGCCTGTATGTGATTTTTGATAAAACGTTTGAACAAATTAATCCGCCATTGAGTCATTACACAAAAAAGAACAGAAAAAAATAGTAGTCAAATAGGTAGTGGCAGCATCAGCATTAAAATTAAAAATTGTGGGGCAGGCAAACGGGAGTTAGAAAAATCTAAGGGGCAAGAAAACAATTGGGGGGCAGGCAAATGCGTTCTGATTTAGACATTTCAGACAAATTTTAAGTTAATTGTAAGTAATTTTGACGTTAAAAGTCAAAATTTTCTAATTTGGGGGGGGGGGGGGGGGGACAAATGGGGTGGCACTTTGCTGACTGTTGGGCAATTGGTGGTGGGGGGGGGGGCAAAGGTCATGACTGGGGGGATTTGTCCCGCTGTACAATAAAAACTTCAGTTAAAAACATACATTTACAAATGATCATGAATATTTATTCTGTTTAGATTTGAACCGTCAACATTGTATACCAGTGCAGAGTCTTCACCTCAATCGACCAAGCTAAACCTCACAAGACGTGAGATTGCCCTCAAAATAGTTATGTTTGATCAGAGTAACAATTTTAATGGCATCCACTGTTCTGTATTGCCAAATTTCATTTTGACATACTGTAAAAGTGTAAAATTTCATTTTTTGCACATTTTTCACATTTTTACTTATGTATTTATTTTCACGATTTTGAGCTTCCTTACATAGACCTACATACAAAAAACTTCCTTCATCCAATGCACTGACAAATGGTGGATGTTACAATCTAAGTCCAGTCCATTTGCCTCCCTATATCGTGTAACTCCCTTTTGGTAATAATTAGTTTACCTATATTTCTTTATATTTTTATTCCCAAAAATCCACTGTGTGCTGTATGTTAGGGTTTAATAATCTCTCAGATGTAATACTAAGGATTTTAATTTTAAGGAAATGTATATAAAATATGTCATTTTGACTTTTGGATATTATACAGTTATACACGGCAATGTTTTTATTTTATTAAAAACCTTTATTGTAAATAAAAGATGTT
The DNA here is from genome assembly GCA_035610835.1 of Ophiura sarsii. NCBI lineage: Eukaryota > Metazoa > Echinodermata > Ophiuroidea > Amphilepidida > Ophiuridae > Ophiura > Ophiura sarsii. Next base: position 60,208,240 of record CM069453.1, read on the forward strand.
ATTTTGTGTTATCTTATTATTTCTTGTCAGTGCCTCTGGTTTTCAGTGTTTCTACAATGAATTTCTAAATTTATGATTTATTCCGACCCAGAAACCCCAGGACTTTGGTTTTCTATAAACTCCTCAAAAAAGTCCTGAAATTTGTTTCAATTACTAATTCTTCAGATGTTTCGTAATATATTCATAATGAGTTATATCAATGGAAAGTTGATGTTTTTATCATTCCAACAATAGCACATTTGTAGCCCCTTAGAATGTGCACATGACTCAATTTCAATGTGACAAATTTCTTACGAATTTGTCCTCAAAAAGAAGAAAAAATCTGTCATCTGTTCAATGAAGTGTTAGCTGCTGTATTGAGATCGTTTTAGTACAAAATGTTATTGATTTTAGCAGATTCATGTTGAGACCTCCCTATAATACTCAAGCAAGTTGCTGAGCACTGACTGAGGGAAACAAGTAATTGCAACTGTGACAATTTTGGTATCATTGGAAAGATGAACACATCAGTTTTTCTTTGATCATTGATGTGTGTAACACAACATTATATAGAAACATTAAAATTGGTGGTTGAAGAAAATTTCCAAACTTTTGAGGATTTTATACATAATATACAACATTTTAAAATTGTTTCTTGATCAATTTTTGGTTTTACCAATTGATGCTTCATTTGAGAAACCTTGACAAATTTGTAGTAATGTGACCAAAAACCAACTCAGTTCTCTGGGTAAACATACCTCTTAGGTAGGGTCGGTTGTTTGATTTTTCTAAATTTTAATGAAAATGTTGGTGAATTTCAACAATTTAAAAAATAATTGTATTTTTTATTTTTTTTATAAATTTAAAAAATGTCGGGAGACATTTTCAAAAAGAAAAGTGTGGGTATTTTTTTATTTTAAAAAAAATGGATCGGTCTAACCCGTAGAGCAGAGTGTTGTTTTTGGTGACTAATTATGCAACATTGAAGATGCATGCCATACAAAAATATTAAAATAGCTTCTATTGAGCTGACAAGCCTACCAACATGTACATCATCTATTTGGGGCACCATCTATTTATTAAAAATGAACTGTTTGCCTTACAACTCATTGTTAACAAATCATCAGGCAAACACTCCTCAGTCAGAGGGTACACATTTAAGGAATAGGTGGATGAAGAATGCTCCAATTTCAATAAGTAATATCTTAAATTGTTTGTTCCGATCTCAGGGATTCCAGAAATTACAGTTTGTATTTCCTAAAGAGTATACAGGTATTTCTTGTGCCTTGGCTTTTTTCTGACTTGTTTCTGGAATCCCTGTATTCAGGGGAACAATTTGCGATATTACTGAATAAAATTGGAAAAAGGTCGTTTTCAGACAAAGGTCAACAACTTGTTTACATTTTTGAGAGTTTTGGAGAATACAGATTCAGCAGATTCTTTGACAAGTAAACCTTTAAAATGTTGTGCAAAGTTATGGAACATTTTTCTTTATGCCAGGAAACAAACATTATTTATCAATATATAAATCGCATTTCTACAAATGCAATACGTTTTATAATCAAATTGAAATGATTAGAGTGTATAAAGAAACGGACCTGTAAAGGTACTTTTTCCACAAAGTGTTTTTGTTTCTATTATGTGACAGGGACAAAGAATGGGATGTATGGAAAAGGGGGTCCAGAGGGGAGGTCAACAAGTATCAGGCAAAGATAGAGGGCAGTCTAACCAAATTCAGTGTGCCAAATTGAAATTGTCCTCTGCCTACCAAAGTATTTATTTGTGAACGCTTCATTAGAACACTGATTTGTTTTGGCGCAAAATTGGCGCCAAATTCAAAATTAGTCACAGTGACTGATTTTCTGACAAAATCTACATGTATTAATCATCATCCAGTGCAATTGAACATAAATTTGCATGCCACTCATTCGTAAAAAGTTTTAAACACCCACACCATATCAACCCCTCAACCCTTTACAAAGCAAAGATTATCTCAACAATTCCATGAACCATCAGCTACCCATGTGCCCAAATGAACTGCTCAGAACAGGAAATGTGACAATACAGCTTTAGGTAGCAGAAGCAGGAGGGACATTTCCCCGGCTCCCCCCCCCCCCCCCCCCCCAAAATTTCACAACCCTCTCTGTGGGTCGCTCCCCCCCCCCCCATGTTGCATCAACTAATGTAGTATACTGAATGTGAGCTCATACACGCTTAGAAAAAATGGTTCTTAAGTTGTCCTCTCAGGAGAACCCTTAAAGGTTCTTTAAAGAACCAAAAATGGTTCCCCAAACATGATACAGAAACATTTTTGGTTCTATGAAGAACCTTTTGGGGTTCTTCAATTTTCAAGAACCTTTTTTGAAGGTTCTATAAAGAACCTCTCTCTTGAACCTTCCAAAAAGGTTCTTGAAAATTGAAGAACCAAACAAGGTTCTTCATAGAACCAAAAATGGTAATGGTTCTGTATCAACCAAAAATTGTCCTGTATCATGTTTGGGGAACTATTTTTTAAAGAACCTTTAAGGGTTCTCCTGAGATCACAACTAAAGAACCATTTTTTCTAAGCGTGTATGCTTAAACTAGAATTTGGATTAATGTACTTGGTGACAGTTCTATATAATAAAGTTCAAGTTATTAACCCATTGTAAATTCTTATCTGCAATTTTACTGTTGTCTGGTGTCATAAACTGGAAAGTTACGCTTGTTGAAAAGACATTCCTTTGCGTATTAAAATTTGCTTAGGTAGATTTGGGACACCTTGTACATTCGAGTAAAACAACAAAAATAGTTTTCTTTTAATAATCTGTCCCCCATGGGATGTTGTAATTTTATGTTAACACTCTTTTTTAACCCACCCTGTATATTGCAAATAATTCTGATGACATCAAAGAGATTCTTTGATGACACACAACAGTGTGGGAAAATAATTTATTAACTGCATCAAATCCATAACTAATCTTATGCCTACCTAATCATGATTTACATTAAAATCTTCTACAAACATCTTTAGAAAAAAATCAAAATCAAAAATGGAAGAAAATTCACTTTTGAGTTGTAAACTGGGATTTTAGATGACCATAAACAGCGACCTGCCATGTTGTCATGGGAAGCTCGCAACAAACAGCGGAATGTGTTGCGTGATCATCAAATTCATCCAGTGGCCGCAATGATGAGAATCATGTGGTAGGCGAACCTGCTCTGTGGGTGTGTGTACGCCCCACTCTCCTCTACTTGAGAGGTCTATTTGTCTATTGGGGTGCATGGGGGGTTGCTAAAATTGAGATGGAAGCATGTATAATTAAAGAAACTTCTCAACTAACAACGGAGCTGAAACACCTCATATTTAGTTCCATGATTTGGAGAAAGTGCAAGTTACGAGTAAAATCTGCAAGATGTACGGTCAATTGTGTAATACATTAAGTTGCAAGTTAAAATCTGCAAGATGTACGGTCAATTGTGTAATACATTAAGTTGCAAGTTAAAATCTGCAAGATGTACGGTCAATTGTGTAATACATTAAGTTGCAAGTTAAAATCTGCAAGATGTACGGTCAATTGTGTAATACATTAAGTTGCAAGTTAAAATCTGCAAGATGTACGGTCAATTGTGTAATACATTAAGTTGCAAGTTAAAATCTGCAAGATGTACGGTCAATTGTGTAATACATTAAGTTGCAAGTTAAAATCTGCACGATGTACGGTCAATTGTGTAATACATTAAGTTGCAAGTTAAAATCTGCAAGATGTACGGTCAATTGTGTAATACATTAAGTTGCAAGTTAAAATCTGCAAGATGTACGGTCAATTGTGTAATACATTAAGTTGCAAGTTAAAATCTGCAAGATGTACGGTCAATTGTGTAATACATTAAGTTGCAAGTTAAAATCTGCACGATGTACGGTCAATTGTGTAATACATTAAGTTGCAAGTTAAAATCTGCAAGATGTACGGTCAATTGTGTAATACATTAAGTTGCAAGTTAAAATCTGCAAGATGTACGGTCAATTGTGTAATACATTAAGTTGCAAGTTGCAATCTGCAAGATGTACGGTCAATTGTGTAATACATTAAGTTGCAATCTGCAAGATGTACGGTCAATTGTGTAATACATTAAGTTGCAAGTTAAAATCTGCAAGATGTACGGTCAATTGTGTAATACATTAAGTTGCAATCTGCAAGATGTACGGTCAATTGTGTAATACATTAAGTTGCAAGTTAAAATCTGCAAGATGTACGGTCAATTGTGTAATACATTAAGTTGCAAGTTAAAATCTGCAAGATGTACGGTCAATTGTGTAATACATTAAGTTGCAAGTTAAAATCTGCACGATGTACGGTCAATTGTGTAATACATTAAGTTGCAAGTTAAAATCTGCAAGATGTACGGTCAATTGTGTAATACATTAAGTTGCAAGTTAAAATCTGCAAGATGTACGGTCAATTGTGTAATACATTAAGTTGCAATCTGCAAGATGTACGGTCAATTGTGTAATACATTAAGTTGCAATCTGCAAGATGTACGGTCAATTGTGTAATACATTAAGTTGCAAGTTAAAATCTGCAAGATGTACGGTCAATTGTGTAATACATTAAGTTGCAATCTGCAAGATGTACGGTCAATTGTGTAATACATTAAGTTGCAATCTGCAAGATGTACGGTCAATTGTGTAATACATTAAGTTGCAATCTGCAAGATGTACGGTCAATTGTGTAATACATTAAGTTGCAAGTTAAAATCTGCAAGATGTACGGTCAATTGTGTAATACAATAAGTTGCAATCTGCAAGATGTACGGTCAATTGTGTAATACATTAAGTTGCAATCTGCAAGATGTACGGTCAATTGTGTAATACATTAAGTTGCAAGTTAAAATCTGCAAGATGTACGGTCAATTGTGTAATACATTAAGTTGCAATCTGCAAGATGTACGGTCAATTGTGTAATACATTAAGTTGCAATCTGCAAGATGTACGGTCAATTGTGTAATACATTAAGTTGCAATCTGCAAGATGTACGGTCAATTGTGTAATACATTAAGTTGCAATCTGCAAGTGTACGGTCAATTGTGTAATACATTAAGTTGCAAGTTAAAATCTGGAAGTTGTAGGTAAATATGTAGGCTACCCGTCTTAGCATAATTGACAATCTTAAATTCAACAACTTGCAAACGATAGAAACTTACATGCAACTCACATTTTCTGACTCAGAACTTGAACATTTTAATTTAACACAACTCCATATAACGTGTCGTAAGGTGAACTCAAACTTATCTATTTGAGGCCAAGGAAATCTGTTTTAAATATAATAGTACTTACCTGAGTGTGTGTTTGTAGTTTTAACAGTGGTTATGATGCAAGCAATATGGAGAGAAAAGAAAGAAAATATAACAATTAGTGTGGGAATTGTTAGGTCAAATTTAGAAAATGTCACATTATAGGCTTACTAAACCAGTTTGCCAATTCCCATATTGCTTTTTTCACATATTTTTTTGAATTGATTTTGTTCAACATCTGGGGATACTATTAATTTTGGGATAGGGAACTCCTATACTGAACATGCATAAATATTTCTAATTATAAGAGAGCTCATTCATACAACAGCGCCACTTTATAAGAACAAACGGAATAAAAGGTCGGGTCAATGAAAATATGCAAGGAACTTATGCAGACAAGTCCCTCAGACACAACAATGAAGGTATGGTGTAAAGTGAGAAAATGAATTCAAAATGTATAAAAACAAACAATGAAACATGAATTATTATATTTCAGTCATGCAAAAACTGCCAAGCATATAAATGTTATCATAATTTTCAATTTTTTTGGAATTTTCCCAACAACTTTAATTAAGTCTAAGCAGACGACAAACAGCGCCCACAGCACCATGAAGACATGAGAACATGGCAGATAAATAGTGTTCAAATTAAGAAAAAATATTGTGTTTTCCAGCCAATATCCATGATATGAAATCAGGTTATCCACCAATGTTTTTGGTTGTCCACCAAAGTAACTACAGTACAAATATTCAAAAAGTATGGTCATTCAACAGATAACCTGCATGGAAATTTAGGTTATCTGCCCGCATTTTGGCCAGGATTTAGTACCACCTAATTTGAACACTGCTGATAAAGTTTCCGGATGATATGGCTTCCGATATGGCTGTCTATACTCTATATACAAAAACCCCCATAATATGATATAAGATACTCTTTGTGAGAATATTGATACGTTATCAAATTTCCCAAACTTTATAAGACTACCAAGTGTCAGTTTAACCAAATAAGCTCTACCGTTTACGGTATTGAGCACTTTGTTCAATGGCTAGTCTAACCAGAAACGGTTGTCAATACATATTACGCTCCTGATTTATCAGTTGAGCACTTTTTGATTATCTTTTGATATCTTAATGTGTATAGATCTCCTTTGGAATATTTTGTTGCTCTGATCGCTAGTTTTAACACCATTGATTGTGTATTCTCATTTTCAATGTGTCAAAAGCCTGCGATCAGGGAGACATCTTTTCGCCTGACGATTGGACAAAATGACTGTATGGGAATGTCCATGAAACTAAGAGTAGCGATAATATTCCGGAAGGTCTATACCTCTGAAATTTTGATTTTTTTTTAATAAGCTCTACCGCTTACGGTATTGAGCACTTTGTTCAATGGCTAGTCTAACCAGAAACGGTTGTCAATACATATGTATGTATGTATGTATGAAGCCTGGTAATGAGCCCATGGCGAACTTGCCCCGGCCTATGGACGAAACTACCCCGGGGTGGGGTAAGTTCACCATTTTAAGACCCTTTCTTTATCCATTACTCAGCACTTTACAGTAAGGTCTAGGGTACTGTTATTGTGGTGGTATGTAGCCAATACAGGGTGGTTCAATAAAACCTTGACAGTTTTTTGAAGCCATTTTTTTTTTTAAATTCTGTAGATTTAGACACAATCTTTTTCAATATTCATCAACTATATGATCTTGACCATCTATACTGAAAATGTCGTTACAAACAACCTTACGGTTGCAAAATAACAGCTATTTTAACAAAGTCCGTCCCATTTCACTCTGTCCACGGGTACTGATTTCGTGACGTTACATTGAATACTGAATGATGAATTGCATGCAAGTAATCTAAGATTTGAAGATCCCGCCAGGTGAAACCAGTGTAGTTGTTAACATCTTAACTATCTATTCAGGTCTGAAATCAATACGTAATAATAATACCACGAGTGACCCTAATTAGAATTATTGATTTTCATAGATTGGAAGTGTAATTGTCTATGCTCTATGCCTTAAAAGTGACGATGCCATTTAATGTTATCTTGTTGGTCATTTCCCGTAGACTTACCCGTGGACTAAGAGATTTTGGAGAGATTCTCTTCAATTAGCTATCATTTTGCCGCCATAGCATTATTAACATTGAGATTTTCAGCATAGATGGCCAAGATGATATTTTTGAGGAATATGTTTTAAAAAAAAAACCAAATCCCACAATTTTGAAAAATATGGCTTTGAAAACTGTCAACGTTTTATTGAACCACACTGGTTGTCACATCGCAAAATCAGTACCCGTGGACAGAGTGAAATGGGACAGACTTTGTTCAAATAGCTGTTATTTTGCAACCGTAGGGTTATTTGTAACGATATTTTCAGCATAGATGGTCAAGATCATATAGTTGATGAATATTGAAAAATTTTGTTTTTAAATCTACAGAATTTTAAAAAAAATGGCTTCAAAAAACTGTCAAGGTTTTATTGAACCACCCTGTATATTAATTTTTCATTTAATGTCAATAGGTCCATTCAATCTTTAAAATTGATGTCTCTAGGCCATGTCAAATGAAAATGGGGGCAAACACTCCTCTACTCGTACGGTTCATATTAGATAATATTTTTGAAGCTATATTTCCCCGTTGCCATAGCAATCAAATTAGGTCCTAACAGATAGGTCTAGAGTACTGAAAGTGTGGTCCTATGAAGCCAAGATATCAATCTTTCATTTAATGTCAATAGGTCCATTAAATCTCATTCATACACTCTTAGTGGTGTCCGACCAATCAAAAAGCAAGAAACTAAAATATGCGGAGTGCATTGAGGTGTCTACTGCACTCCGCGCGTGCGCCGTTGACTGCGTGCACCACGCGCTTTGTTTTGATTCGTTGTTCAGGAATCGTGGGTTCACCAATTTTTACTATGGGTGTTAGCAAACTTGTTAAAATGTTTTTATTCATCAACAATTATGCTCAAATTGTGAATTTTGATTTGTAAGTGTCGTGTATGAATTAGGTCAATGCATGCGTATGTTTTGTTTCTCGAAAAATTAGGAAAATCAATGCACTTGCGCAAATGTTGATATGCTCACAATAGCACTCCCCCTTCGGGGTCGTGCCATTATTCACACATCAACATCAGCATTGATTTGTCTAATTTCTCTCGAAAGGCCATTTCAAATGAAAATAAAACGAACACTCCCCGCTCTCACCTACAGTCCAGAATCTGGGACCTAACATAGGCCTACACTTTGTCCGAAATAGTCAGCACTATATCCCATGGGAAAAAGTGCCTATGGTAGTTTATGATCTGTTCATGAAAATTCATAAGGTGTAATAATTGATTTTTTTTAACGGCAAAACCCAAGCAAAACTGGTATGAAGCATCTTACGATTTTAGTTTGTCAAACAGAGTCAATATAATCAATTCTTGATTTTTTTCCCCGATTTACAAGACACCAAGTATATTTAAACCAAGATTAGAAAATGTCACATAAATTGAACCACTTTGCCGAGTGCAACATTTGATTTGATTTGTAAAATTTAGAACAATTTTGTCAACAAATTCACTGCACTCTGTGCAAATCACACACAATATCGATATGACATATATTTTAATATATTTTTGGATTTTATTTTGCCAAATAATTGACTAAATATAATAATAACCAAACAATATCGGCAGGCTATGTTATCACACTTCAGTTTTTGCACTTTGCAAGGCATCAAATATTTTTGACCAAGATTAGAAAATGTAACATAAACTGAACCATTTAGCTAATTGCAACTTTTTATAGCCCCTTACATGCATTTCACAAGCTTCGATATTATTTTGTCTCTGATAGTTTGGTTTGCAGAAAATCCACCTTTGGTTTCAGGAGGTCCTGGGTTATATGTCGAACACCAAGAGGGTACATTTGATTGTCAACGAGACCAAGGAAAAAACACACCCTGTTACACGGGTCAAACCAACCCTTCAAATGTGTGTGATTCATTATTTGTTTCAAATGTTCTGAAAAAAAATTCCAAACAAAATTGAAAATGTTTGGAAATTGTTGAAAATTTTGAAAATTGAAAATTGTTGACAATGTAGAAAATTGTTTTTCATTCAACAACAAAACCAAAACCAAAAGGTCTAACCAACACTATCAGAGAAGTCTCAAGATCAAAAAGAAAGGTATGTATTTTGTCACTTGACCAAGATTTGTTTTAGGTCAGACATAAATTGCAAGTGAATGAGTGGGTGGGTGCAAATCCCTTTTACAAACACCATTGTTCAGTTCATGCTTGAAAGGATGATGACCTCTAAAGGCATGAGAATGAAGAAAAAAAACATGAACAAAACTGAAAAAACTGAAAATGTGTGTGAAATCGAGCTAAAAAGGCCAAAATCAGGCTGAAATGAAAAGTAAGTGCAGATATTTGGACTAAAAAGAGAGAGAAGAATTCTCATGCCTGCCTCTATCTGCGTAAGCAGGCTATGTTATCACAAGTTTGCTAATTTCTTTAAAAATATGCTGCTAAATTAATATATATCATAGCTGTATGGTTAACTTTTTCTCTTGTCTCATCATGCTTGCTTCCAGTAGACCTCTATCAAGGCATGTCAAGGGTTCCTGATATATTCTGGCTTTATGATTGACTTTTGACCTTGTCTCATCGTACCTGCCCCATTATCTTGTACTGTACGGCTTGTACTGCATAGCAATGGACTGTCGGCTTTTACCCTACCCCAAACTATGGTGTGTGTCACTAACACTAGGGTAAGATAGGCAAAACAAATAATTTGTTGTTGTGTCCAAATCTTAAAGTTGGGTTAGTCGGTCGATTTTCCTTTCGATATTACTGTCAGACTGTGTTTTATTATAAGACAAAATTGGTAAAAATATCAGTTTGACTAATGTTCCTAGTGTGATAATACATGTAATAGTTTGAAATCTAACAATTCAAGCAAACTTATTCCTTTCAAGCAGAAATAGTAATATTTTGACAAATTGGGTAAAATTTTAATCGTAATTTATGTGACCCTGATTTTTGAGATGTAGGGTTCGGTCGCTTGAGGGCAATACACACCAAAAAAGTTGTTGGCCTAACGGTCTGCATCATTATACGTGCATGTGCGCTGGCATATTTTTGCAGCACCGCAAATTACTGCGAATTTATGGTTCAGTAGAAACATGCTCTTTGTTATGTTTTGTGGGATTGTCCTGAATATAATGTCATAAGAACGTATTGATAACTCAAGTTCGAGCTGATTGTTTGAACCCTCCTTTGCATGTAGCATCTATGGGAAGTGCATTGGCGGTGTATACCCTTGACTGCTAAGGGGGCACAGCAATAAATAAATGTCCCTTTGGATTACATGTAAAAAAGACACAAATAAGTCTCATTTATTTGCTCTACTCTCTAAATGTAAAACGAGTGGAAAGAGTGGAAATTCACTCAAAAAGGAGTGAATGGAGTGAAACGCAGGACAACCCGTTTTAGAGTGGACAATTTCCACTCTAAAATGAGTGGGAAAGTTAATTTTTCACTCTTAATAGAGTGGAACATTGTCATATAAAATCCCCTTTCACTCCTTATGTGTTGTCCTGCGTTTAACTCCTTGAAAGAGTGGAAAACCACTCTTTTACATTAAGAGAGTATAGTACACATTTTGGGCAAGTGGGGAATGCTTGCAGTCAAAGATTATGCTTCAAATTAAAAATCATCAAAAAAAGTGTTACGTCTTCCAATTAGATTTTACGATATGATCATTTAAACAGCGCCACCCCATATTCAGCCCGAACGCTCGCCTTGTGACCGCATCCATGCAAGTGTATTCATCCATGTGATACATTTTTGTTAAAATCAAAAATTAACATTCTGCAATATCCTGAGCGAAGAACAAGAGATTTATCTTTTATTTGATTTGTATCATGCTACCCTCACAACAAACTAATTACCAGAACTTTTGCCGGAACTTACTACCACAAGGAGTGATTTAGTGTTGTGCGCCCTGTAACTGATGTTAACTAGGGATGGGCAAGACGGCAAAGTGTGTCTATTACTGAACAAATTTGCCAAAGCGCCCCCCCCCCCCCTCCACCTCATGAACTACTCATCAGTATTTTGAGTATCCTTTGGGTTATAACTGATATTAGCTAGGGATGGGCAAGACTAAACAAAATGTCTCTTATTAGTGAACTAGTTAGCCACCCCCCCCCCCCCCCCCACTATTTGTCAGTTGTTTGGAGTATCTTTTGGGTTATAACTGATATTAGCCAGTGTGATAATAAAGTAGAATCGTGCAAAAGAAAAATATTATATTTATTATCGCAGAGTAACGTAAATCAGGTAGTACGCCGTTAATCTAATTTAAAAGATATTTAAATATTGAACAAACTTATAAAATTGCTGTTGCTTGTTAATACTTGTTATTCACCAATCACAAGGCGACGTGAGATTTTTAAATTCAGTTTATCATCAACTTCCGTACTAGGAAAGGTTACATGTAAACGGACTGTGCTGTAAATAAAGATTCAATATTATTTGTTACAATATCTTCTAAGAAATGAAGAAAATATAAACATGATAAATAAAAGGAACTGTCTCCTGTTGCTTTACTTAAAGTTTAGTGTTAAATAGGATTGTAAAGCATCGCTTTTCTGGACGACTCTTCATATCCCACCGCTGCCATCCAACCCTAACAATGCATTCTTGCTGTCCATTCCATTAAATATATTCATCTTTGAATTTTAACTGGTTTAAAAAATGGTGAAATCGGGACCTGTATTTTGATTCATCAGCAAGGCTAAGTTTTACAACAGAGTTATGCAAATATTCATAACAAGGAGAGCTTTTCTAGGCCATTCAGACATTGCTAAATAAAACCCACCCGCTTCAAGGGGGCTCTGATCACTTAATCCCTGCCAAGGGGCCCTTCGGATTTGACCTCTTTTATTTACAAGAACTATTTGAAAAAGGAAATCTCCATTTATTTGGAATGGGAATACTTTTTGTGTTGGTTGTACAGGTGAAACTACTACATTTTTTAAATTTATTTTTTTGCTCACCCTGTAGATTACAATTATTCAGACTTTGACTGAGACAATGCAAATACAAATCAGTAGGGGAGAGTGGGACATGTACACACTCAGGGCAGGTTTGCACATCATGCGATTCTCAGCATTACGGCCACTGCCTGAATTCGACAAAGACACAGTATATGACTCTGTTTGCAGCAAGTTTCCCATGGTAACATGACAGATCTCTGTAAAATGATTGTCAAATGAACATCTAAGAAACGGTTTTACAGCCCAAAAGTGACTTTTAGTCTTCAATTTTGATATTAAGCCCTAAAAGGTTCTGAAATTGTGGTCGTATGTAGCTAAGATATCAATCTTTCATTCAATGTCGATAAGTCCATTCAATCTTTAAAATTGATGTCTCTAGGCCATTTCAAATGAAAAATGGGGCGAACACTCCCCGCTCTCCCCTACTTTTGAAATGTTTGAGTTTATAATAATAATATCTGGATTGGATATTAATTTATTTATTTTTGATTAATTTCTTCTTTTTTAGTGTTTGAATGGTTATTTTCTAAAATCCATTGATTTGAATTATCATATAAAAAGGCAAAATAATAAGTTTAATTGTCTTTCACACATTCCTGTTGTCTGATAAAAGAGGGAATTACACGTATCTTTTAGAAACACTTTATCTGTTGTCGGCCATTTTGAAAAACTACGTCGACTAGAAATCAAACAAGTAAGTTGCGTCCAACAAACTGTTATAATTTACCAAGATAGCAAATTGCCATAAATATTATAGATAAGTGAAATATGTAGTTCAACTTTAATCTAAGATGAATTCTTAGCTTTAAATTATAATTAAACAATTTAGTAATAGGAAGAACTGTGATAGGGGTGTGGCCTTAAATTTCCTAAATTTTGATTTTATGTATCTTATATTTTGATTTCAAAATTACCCTTGAAAGATATCATTGATATATCAAATGGTTTAAATTATTGGTCTAACGTATGACCAATATTTACGATATATTTATTTCTGTACAGTATTTTGAATTGAGTACGATACGCCGTCAAAATGGTTATTTTGCAACATACAATCATGGAAAAAATGTTGGTATACTATTAGTATGTCCAAATTAAGGGGAAAAGCACCCACCTCTCCCCAGAGGCAATACTGTTGATCTTAATCTGGGTCATGTTATCAATTACCTTGGCAGTTACCCCAACATTGATTGATGGGGAGGGGGGATATAAGAATATGGGGGTGGGGATTTCTGCTTTCTATTAGACAGTGTTATGTCCCAAGTCTAATCTCAATTGCAAGCACTGGGATGGTTGTAATAAGTTGCGTCAAGTGAGCCAACTATTTTTTTTATAATTGTAGTTTTTCAAACAAAACGAAATGACTAGCAAATTCAGGGAGAAAGACAAGAACAAATAAGTAATTCCTTACAGATATGTAGGCAAGGCCTACATACATGTAAATGTAGTTGGCAATTAGACTCGATCCTTCATGTCTTCCCTATTTTACACACAGCTGGTCCCTATGAGCATGTTTCCACTGGGAAAGATACCGTTAATTACCGGTAAGTTTGCCCAGTAGAATCAGCCAGATACCGATAAGAATCGTTTTTTGGGGTAATCCCGAAAACCTTCACAAACCAGGTTTGGAACCGGTGGAAACAGAAAGCCGATTAATCTTACCGTTATTTGCCGTGATCCGTGTCACGCTGGGTTATACACAATGTGAGGCAATCTTTTTCAGGTGGGGCAACATTGTTTGGTATTACAAAATATCAATTGTTGAGGCCCATCGACTAGGATTGATAAACTTAGCGGTAACTTTTCGCGAGTAGAAACAGGGGAGATTACAAAACTTACCGGTAAATATTAACGTTTAATCTTACCGCTAACTTTGCAGTGCCCAGTGGAAACACGCTCTATGATTAGTGCTCAAATGTGAAGTCTTGAAAAAATATAGGTCCAAAAAGTGTGTGCTGATAAACTGCTGAATATACATGAGCTTACTCACACCGTTAGTTTCACGTGGCGTTATACACTGTGTAATAGGGCGGGGCGTAAATAGGGAAGGTATTTTGTTCAAATCGGCCATGGTCGAAATGTATTCCACTTGACCCCACATGATCAGATATGCACTTTAAAAAAAAATCGGAGGGGGTTTTCAGTCCCCACCACTACCCTTTATCCCCCTATTGGGCATTGTAGGGGAATACATGGTAAAGTTGCCAAATTGGTGTAGCAAAATTAGGTTTCGACCTAGAACGAATAAGGTACCCATAATTACATACTAAAAGTATGAAAATATCAGAGTGTTAGAAATATAATAATTTGCATAAACTTAAAATGGCCGCTATTTTGAGCATTTTCATTGTTTTGGACTTATTTCTTATCTTAGATAGTTGTTATGGCACTTTAAATAGCTTCAGCATATAGTTTATGAATGTATAACGTCTCAAAGGACATACAGAGACATATCTGCCCTAATATGTGTATCTTAAATTGCAGAAATAAAAAATGGCCGCCAAAATTCTCAAATTAGCGGCCATTTTAAGTTTATGCAAATTAGGCATATTTCTACCACTCTGATATTTTCGGACTTTTAGTATGTCATTATGGGGACCTTATAGAAATGCATTGTGCTGAAAAAAATTATGTTTCAATTTGTTTTAGGTCGAAACATAATTTTGCTACACCAATTTGGCAATTTTACTATGTATTCCCCTATAGGGGATTAAGGGTAGTGGTGGGGTCTGAAGACCCCCTCCGATTTTTTTTATTTAAAAGTGTATATTTAATCATGTGGGGTCAAGTGGAATACATTTTGACCATGGCCGATTTGAACAAAATACCTTCCCTATTTACGCCCCCGCCCTACTGTGTAAGAGCGAATGGGCGCCAGATTTGCCTCCTGTGGCACGGTGTGATGATCGTTTGATGCACTGCCTTTGAATTGAACCAATAGGGCATTTCTGTTGATGCTGTGTACAGTATTTGTTTGCATATTCGTAAAGTTTTAAAATGTTTTTACTCATACTTTTTTTTCTATTTCTCGCCCCTGGTGATAGCGATATGTTTTAATAATTTTCTCCTTCTTCTTTACAAGACATAAATGCACAAAACAAAACAATACTAACAATAGCAAATACAAATTACAAAATACCAATGACAAGACTCATTCTCCAAGCTTTTAGGCTTCAGTTACAAGCCTATTATGGAGTCTAACAGTGGTGAACACAATGGTGGAAGATTGAAATATCGATTACATGTCCAATAGGCTTGTAACTAAAACCCCAACACTTGGAGAAAACATAAGAAATACAAGGCAGGTTCAAAACAAAACAAAAATGCAGAAAAACACTACTTGTGTGATGTGAAAACAATTGTATTCATAGCTAGAACATAATATTTGTAGCATCATTCCATTTATTGAAGTGAAATACCAGCTTCCCTTTTTGCCTTGCAATGATCTCCTCCAATCGAAACGTATCTTTCAAAAGATTATTGAAGACCCGGATCGACAAGGGGGACCCTTTACATATGGTGATGTATATATACCTCTTGGCAATTAAGAGAAGATGGTTCTTCAGTTCCCAATTTTCGCTGTTGTTATCCATAATACCAAATAATATCTCATCATTCGACATGTCATGAGTAATACAATCCCAATGTGTTTTAAAGATTTTCCAGAACTGATCGACCTCAACACATTCAATGAATAAATGGTGCAGTGTTTCAACCTTATTCTTACACTTCGTGCAATTTGGACTATTAATTATACCAATTCTATGAAGCCATTGATTTGTTGGAAGAATGCTATGAATGATCCTGTACTGAAGCCATCTAAGCCTAGTATCAATCGTAGTTTTCCATGGTAAAATATAAATATCACGACATTTTTTCACATCAAAATTATAAGTATTTATCATTGTGTATTGACACACTGGCGTTAAGATACTTTGATTTACAAAAAACTTATACAACTCTTTAGAATGTGTACTTTCAAGTAACTTTCTACTACCATCTATATCAAACCCAGGTCCATGATCAATCTCATTAATACACAATTTGGTAGTAATCTGTGCCCTCCATGTAGCTGGGATGGCCTGTATAATCCCATACCACCTTAAATAATCAGCATTTTTAAATGCTTTACCCAACGTGTTAACCTTCTTAAATTTCTCTGTGTGGTCAAGGAGATCATTAATGATTACAATGTTACTGGTAGAAAGTCAGTGTTCCAGTTTTGCCCGATACTGGCACATGTACCAGTGTCGTTCAATACTGGAACAAATCTCACTGGTTTCACATGTACCAGTATCACCCAATACTGATGTTTCAGTATCGCTTGATACTGTAACACAATTTGGTGTTCCAGTATCACTCGATATCTGGCAACTTGTATGTTCCAGTATTGAATGATACTGGTATATCAGTATCTGGGACCTAAAGTTCATGTTTCCCCTCTTACAATTTGCTTCAGTTGTGACCAACATTAGATGCAGCAGACACTGATATAGAGAGCTCTTAGAAAAATGGCCTATATCTTCTAAGGTAAGATGTGAACAAGGACACACCATAAGAGCGTGTGTGGTCCAGTGGAACAGCGCAGGATTCATAATCATGAGGTTGTAAGTTCTAACCTCTGTCATGGTAATATGTTTGTATCCTTGGGCAATGTACTTAATCTCAATTGCCTCATCGACCCAAGCAAGATTGGGAAGCTGCCATCATCTAAGTGTGCGTCTAGCCGGCTGCCATGAAGATGATCTGAATGGCAGCTATAATATATAATTAGCCAATGAAAAGCGATTTGAGACGTGGTACACCATATAAAAACCGATTATTATTATTGTTATTATTATTATATCCATGGGATAAGGTGAGAATAATAAACCATACTGGATAGACCATTTGATATGCATTAAAAAAGGTACAAACATGCCTAGTATTGGTTCAGTAATCCTTGAGAAAGGTTTCTGAAAAATCTGTTTTGTATGGTAAAACCAATAGCCGTGTGGAAAGTGTTAATCACTCTACCCATATCTGCAAATGTTCCCTGAAGGAACCACCCAAACAAGTCAACTATTTACTTCAAAATATACCACCAGCAAACTCTTACAAGGAAACAGTAGCATTTCTTTCGGGGAGTAAAAGGCCCCCCTCCCCGTCCCCAATCTCCCCCCTACCGTCCCCCGCGAACTGTATGTGTGGAAGATCGAGGGCCACTATTTGAGTCGAGTTGTTTAGATTATCAAGATCGGCTTGAAGATGCCACGTCACAAGCCCCCTCCAACTGCAAGAAAAAGCTAATCGAAATAGTTGAAAGCCCCCTCAAGTGCATTGAGATGGAAAGCATTTTTTCTTCCTTTTTCTCCTGAAAAAAGATGATGTCGACACCGACGACTCAGATGAGAGCCTTCCCCCCCCCCCCCATATGAGGACAATGGTCTCAAGAGTAATCGCTTGAACCGTTTCTTGCAGATGCCACGTCACAAGCTCCCCCCCCCCCCCCCCCCCCCAACTGCAAGAAAAAGCTTATCGAAAGTTGAAAGCCTCAAGTGCAATGAGACTGAAAACATTTTTTCCTCCTTTTCCTCCTGAAAAAAATATGATGCCGACACCGACACTGATGACACGGATGATACCCCCCCCAGATGATGACAATGGTCTCAAGAGCAAACGCTTGATCCATTTTTTTTGCAGGTATATAAAACCAGATGGCTCCCAAACGGCGTAGGATACAACAGTGCACAGCAGGAGGCCAAGATGTTGGATGCACAGGGCATCAGCCTGCTCAAGATCAAGAAGACACCAGGGGTGCAAAAAGAAGAGCACAGATGGATGTAGGAGAGCTGACAGATTCTGGGGGAAGGCAATCTCAAGGTCCGAAAAACATAGAGTTTATTTCCCGATAAGGTCAAATATGTTAACCTACAATGATTTCTAATTCCTTTGAAGCTCTACATTTACAAGATGGTTTTGTCTAAAGTGAAGAGTAACATAACCTGCACACAAGTACAGCAAACATATTTTGGTAATGATGAGAATTATAAGGCGTAAAATATATACCAAATGGACAGTGCATACAAAATGACTAATAATTAAATATCAACAAATCTTGAGAAAAGGTATTTGGTTTCTTCGGTTAAACCAAGATGCATGATTTGGAAAAAGTGTACCTTAGGTCCCAGATATTGGTATACCAGTATCGTTCAATACTGGAACATAAAAGTTGCCGGTATCGGTCAATACTGGTAAGATTTTATTGTGTTCCAGCCAGTATCAAGCAATACTGGAACACTTTTATGTTCCAGTATTGGGCGATGCTCGTAAACGTGATACCAGTGAAATTTGTCCCAGTATCGAACATACTGGTACATATGTGCCAGTATCAACCAATACTGGAACAGTCTAGAATCTGGGACCTAAAAAGTACACTTTTTCTGTTTTTGTTTTTGTGTAGTCGAAAGCTCTAACATTGAACAAAATTACTAAAAAGACAGAAACCTCAGATTTGATCAGAATTTATTTGCATTAAGAAGGCAACCTCACCCAATTCTCTGAATATACCATTAATATTGATGAATCTATACTTATTCTATTCTGCCAACAGGGATCATGACTGACAGAACCAAAGTGCAAACGATCATTAGAAGAGTACATCCGAAACTTCGTAGTCAATTGAATCTTGATGAAGAGTTTTTGATCCAGCTAAAGGCGACTGACCCAGAAGTAATATCAGACGAGGAGCATGACGAAATTAGAGCAAAAACTGGCGCCAAAAGGATTGACCACTTACTTGACTCGATCAAGTTGAAAACAACTGATGCTTACTTTTCATTTATGGAAGTTCTTGAAAGAAAAGATGGTGATCTGTACAAGATGGTCAAAGAAGTTCAGGACAAAATATTTACAGGTATGAAATCAATATTGGATGAGGACATGCATAAAATGACAGAAAAACAACACATTTTGGGCAGCATGTGCCAGGTTTAAACTAAATGGTCGTGCTATCAGAAGACTGCTTCATCAGATCTGGTAGTATTGCAATAAATAGTCTGTTTATTTGACCATATCAGAGAAAATAATCTGGAAGACTTTATAAACACACTATTTAAAAAATCACCTTTTCCTTGGCAAATATCGGCATATTAATTATCTTTCATTCTTTAAATGAAATAAAAATGATTATTTTGTTCCCTCTATGCCTCTTTCATGTTCGTCTACCTGTCATTTTTAAAGTAAAAATAGTTAATCTTAGAAGGGAAAAATCATTGTTAATTTTTTCTTAATTTCTTTTCTGATTATTCAAAATCATTTTAGGTGTGTTTCAAGAAAACCCTCAGCCCTATTTCAACTTGGAAGAATGTCAAGGTGAGCTGAAGAAATTCTACCTAGATGAAATGGGTAAGGTGCAGCTACTACCATGGGGACAGGATCCAGATGACATTGCAGATATGGAGGCTATCTTTGTTGATCTGGAGCTAGTCAAGAAAGAAACAGCTTTATCTTCAAAAGAAAGCACAAAGTTGGACAGTAATGAAAAGTTGGTAGCTCTGAAAACAAATCGAGGACAAAGATTAAATAGGGTTCTAGTTCAAGGTGAAGGAGGGAGTGGTAAGAGTACATTACTTGCTAACATTGTGTACAAATGGGCCTTACAAAATCCTCAGTCCCCATTATCACAGTATCAATTGGTATTTATACTCGGTATGCATGAAATACAAGATAAGAATGCTACTTTCATAGATCTTATCTTCCAACAGATTCTTAAAGTAGATAGTAAGATATCACCAGAAGGCCTTAAAGATTACATCTTATCTCATGCAAAAGATGTATTACTCTTAGTCGATGGTCTAGATGAAGATAGTTCAAGCACACTTTCAAATAAGTCTGGTGAGGTTACACAGGTATTGCATAACAGGAAGTTATGTGATTCTTGTGTTATTCTCACAAGTCGTCCCCACAAGGTAGATGATCTAGGAGACTTTCAGAGGCAGTATGTGCATGTAAACTTGACAGGTTTCTCACCGAAAAACATTAAGCGCTACATTACCAAAATTATACAAAATAAAGTCAAAATTGAAGGATTGCTTGAAAAGCTAAGACAGGAGCCCCATCTCTTGGCCATGGCAGCCACACCAGTCCTTTTGCTAATGATCTGCCTCCTTTGGAAGGATCAAGGTACTTTACCAGATACAAAGACACAACTGTACCAAGAAACAATGAATTATCTGTGGCGAAGACACCAGAAAAAAATTGGATCAAAGATTACGTTTGAATCTCAGGGAAAGAATATGGATCCTGACCTGGAGACCCTTTTGTACAAATTGGGTAAAGTGGCCTTAAATGGCATAGCCCCATTGCGAGATACCGAGGTGAGGGTTATGTTCACTGATAGGGATATTGGAGAGGATACCTTTATCTTAGGGTGCAAGGTCGGAATAATAAGTAGAGAGCGTTTGAGATCAAAGCTGAATGTAGTGTCATCTGTCACATTCTTGCACAAAACCTTTCAGGAATTTGGTGCTGCTATGTATCTGGCAAATTTATATGAGATTGACAGACCGGAATTTGACAGATATTTACAAAAACTACAACATTTGGATAAGAAACATACCCTGCATACAAAACCAGGTGTTCTGGAATTCTGTTGTGGTACAAAGCCTGAGATAGCCCCAATTGTGATGAAGCATAATGCAAGCCTTACATGTCAATGCCTCAAGTATTCTATTCAAGTACCCCACGCTCATCCGTCACTTGCACTACGCTGTGTCTTTGAAAGTCAACTCACCCACAAAGAATGCTTGAATTATCTTCAAATTTACTCCACCCTCAGCCATGTTTCCCTTCATATTTCACATGAGGACATAGCATCTATATTGTACCAGTTGAAATTGATATCATCTCAATCAGTGTCAAGCAATCATCTCCTTTTCCCTCTACTGATTAACCTGAAAATCACAATAGGGTTTACTCCTTGGCTCCATAGACTACTGAAATACACACCAAACTTAGTCACATTACTGATTGACCTTAGAACTGCTAATATTGACACCTCAGATTTAATCCCATTGTATGAAGCGTTGCCTGCCCTACACCATCTGTGCCACCTGTCTATGATACACAGAGCACCTATCTATAGCCTAGATATCACAAGTATGTTGCGCATGATGCTTTCTCACACCAAAGGAAACATGTTTAAATCATTTGACATGCTTGGTTTTCAATTTGACTGTAAAGTGATGGCAGCATTTCTAAATTCAAATCAGTCCCTGACTCGATTGTATTTGATGCCCACAGATAACCTAAATGAGCAGACAGCAATCACAGAAATACTAAGAGTCTTACCAAATCTCAAGAAACTGAAATACTTGATACTGCACGGTTACAAGATTAGTACTGATATTAAGAACTTGAAGCCCATCATCTCACAATTGGAGGAGTTGTATCTGACATCCAATCAACTGGATGAAAAGCATATGATTGAATTATTCTCATTTCTGAAAAGTGGACATAAATTGAGAGCATTACATCTAAAGGGCAATCCAATAACTGAGGCATCAATGACCTCTCTTGTACAATGTATTCCTGGTGGTCTTCAGGTGCTATGTCTAGAACAGACAGATTTGGATGATGAGACAGCTTGTATCTTGGCTTCTCATCTCAAGGTTGGGTCTACAATTTGTATCCTTGGTCTTTATGGAAACCCAGATATTGGAACAATAGGGAAAGATGCTTTTCAAGGGTTACCTATACGAATATTGTGGGACATCAGATGGTCTGAAAGCTGAACGTAACAACGTTAATATTGGCCATTAAGTGACACAGCTAATGGGGATGGTGTGTTATGGTAAAATTCCCCTTTGATTACTTTTACAATTACTTATTCAAAGGTATAAAAACCACCCTTTTATGTTTTCTTCATTTAAAAAACATCCCCTTTTTCTGCAAATCACAAATAATGATGGCAAAACTTTGCTCTGTTTTTTCCGTGAAATCTTAAGCCTTTTACGAGGGTCATTCAATAAGTTCTACCTCCTAACTCATAACATCGCTAATATGAATGTCAGCCTAATGACATTTATCACGATTATAGCTCTGAAGCATAGCTTCACATTTATATTAAATTATATTTGATACCCGATTTACTTTTGTCATGATGCGATTCCAAGCCCGAGAGAGATTTTGGACAACGGACATGGAAACTACCCTAAAGATAAATACATGTTTTTTCGTTTTCTCTCTGAATTACATGATTAGCTATAACAGCCCGATTTAAATACTAAAAATAGAAAACAATTGACGTTTTCTAAATATAATACTATATTATCATGTATAAATCTGATTGTAGGCAATATTAACCTTTGTAGGCTTGAAAATAGTATAATATCAACTCGAACGTAATGCTGTGTATTTCGCAAACTGGAATACTGCTATTCAGTCAAATTGTCGTTGTTACAAGTCAAGTCACAGTGATGCCTCAAGTGTTAAATCTTAACATGACGGTCACTTTATGAGTTTTCCTATATACTACCTTTAGAATGGTCAATCAGGTTGTCAATGAGAGACTTGAAATCTATTCATTAGTCCTGTGTAATGAAGATCCCTCAGTTCTTATGAAAATCAAATATGACTTTTGCAGCGGTTCTCTAATACGAGGGGCGTTCAATAAATACCTGCAACCATTGTTTTTCTCCACTCATGCGCAACCTATGCCAACTAGATTTAGCGTAATTTGAAATATGGGTCTTTATCTTTCCTCGCTATGCATGAATGGACAATATCGTTTGTGGCATTACGTAATGGCACATGTGTAAAATAAATACTCTCTGGACACTGCATGAAAAATAGCTGATCAGGGCGGAGAATATTTGCAAGCAATTTGATGCACAGTTACTTTTTTCAAGATATCTCAAGAACCGATGCATGGAATAAGTTGCCGTTTGAAACAGTGATAGACCAGTACTATGTGCTCAACATTACTTATTTTCAGATGCAAATTATGGAGAAAAAACACTTATTATGTAACATTAAAACGTCATCTTTTTGTCATAGCTTAAAAGAAATCCTTTAATGAATAAACAGTCAAGGTCAAGGTATCCAACCGCAAGATTTTGCGTAAACCTCTTGTTCCTCATTGTTACATGTTATAGATTTAAATGGGAGATTATAAAGGCAATATCTGAAACCGTTTTCTGCAGAGAAAATTTTAATACAATGAAGCTCTTTTTACCCAATTTGAGTAAATTCACTACACTGACCATAACATTAAATTAAATTGTATTTTCAAATAAATGTTTACATTATTTAAATTTGTATATGTATTGAAGTTCACCACAGTTCTTGTTTTCTTAAATTCAATTCCTTATCTGTAACTTTTACGTTGGTTGCGGTGATTGTTTAACATTTCTGCTCATTTTGAGCGCTTTCTGACCACCGTGCGTTCTACGCATGCGCAGATTTTTATTCCAAGTTCAACAATTTTCGATGTATTTATTGATACCCTGTCATCTATACAATAACGAATCCTGCATTTGCTGTGGTATTTCAGGAAATCCTAATTGTTTGCTATAACTATCATTTTCATTTATTTGGATTTTCGGCATTTTGGGGCTCACTGTAAAAGCCTAATGTTGACCAAGATAAGATGCAGTGTATTTCAAGAACTTGTCTTTGACAGAACCTCTCCATTTAGGACCTCGTTGAACATGGTCTCTGGTTTCCGGATGCAAAATGTTAGACTTGCACACTTATCCGGAACAAAGTTCTGCTCATTTCAATACACGTGATATCAAGCTAATTCAATATTCCTGCCAAAGTGGCATTTTTTTTCAGTGTCCAAATATGGGTTACTTTATGCTAATGCTAATTACGTAATTATGAATATTCAGTAAATCCAGATTGTGTTAAATGATAGATTAAGGTTCATACTTTATAATGTACCCACTAAGATTTCACAGAATCACTCATGTGTGGAGAACAACAATGGTTGCAGGTATTTATTGAATGCCCCTCGTAGTCTTCAAATCAATGGCTGTCCTGCAGGTCTAGTTCTGGCTAATTAGAGGGCATTTATCCCAAGAAATCAGTCACTTTTATCGTTTATAGTCTGTTCAAGATACATATGTAATTTAGAATGGTTTCCATTAACCGATAAGAACGTTTTGTCTATTAAAATTGGCCAAATGAATATCACTTAAGAGACATTTGACTGTCTTTTAGCCGTTTCCGTCGCACTAAATGGACGTTTGGTTTTCACTGCATTTCTGGAAAAGTACAACCACTACTAAGACCAATTTACTATGAATTCGTAGCTGGAATTCCATGCTCCAATTGTGTATTATTGCATAAGACTGGCTTATATAATAGCAAAGTTATGAGGTAGGAGGTAGAACTTATTGAATGACCCTCGTATATAGTACCACCCTTTTCAAATAAAACATGAAACATGTTTTAAAGAAGCAGTAGGCGCAATTTCTGTCATCCATCAATCAATCAATATGTCCATCTAAATGTTTGTTGCGTTAGAAACTGCTATGGACATATAATTCCATGACAACATTTGCGTAATCCTTAATCACAAAAGAGATCGTGAATATGGAGTTTCCTGCTGGAGATTGAGAGAGTTTTACCTCTTTTCAGAAGTTTGCAAACTTTCCAAATGAAAAAAGTACCCTTTTTGTGATATCTTAATCGTGGAAGATACACTTTATTGCACAGTTTTATACTCGCATGGGCTTCCTAAAGTTTTGGGAGTGACAGTATGAGGTTTGTTAGATTCATGGGTCACCATAGGGCTTCCATGCATACAGGGTGAGTAAAAAAAGAAAGAAGTGCACTCAAATGTAAAATAATTCCTAAAAATATTTATTATCAGAATATGAAGGCAATGTTTGTGGCAATAGATGCATTTATCAGCAAAAAGAATCATGACATTTCATGGTATCGTTTACCAGATATGTCTATTTTGGTAGCTACTGCATTTAGTGGATTCATGTATGGTACACAATAGTTAACTAATAAAGACAATTGAAACATTCTCAGTTATTTTTTCAAGCATTTAATGCAAAATAATGACAAAACAATGTCATTATTACATGAATTTTGCAAGAACAACAGCAATATTGTGATAGTTGGACTCATCTCGGACTAGAATGTGACCGTTTTCAATAGTGGAATTCACTGGATCTTATAAGAGAAAACATCACAAATTTTGTTTGGTTTATAAAATGTTGACTTTTACGCAAATGAACATAACATATGTTTACCACAACCAATTTCAACCAACTAAAATTCTTTAGAAAGCTAATGAGAACCCGTCTGCCTCAATAAAAAAAATTGATGCAATTTTTGCACGGATTTGAAGATAAAAAATTCATAAGTTGAGTACACCTTTTTATTACTCGCCCTGAACCACATTTCCCTAGCCCTACAGTCCATTGGCTTCCCTATACTGGGTATGAACGCTTTTGGTGATAATTAGTTTGCCTATACCTTTGTATTCCCACAAATTTAATGTGTGTTGGGTGTTAGGGTTAAAGTCAACCAAAATGGAGATTCATGTACGTTTTATTCAATGAAGGATATTGTTAAAAAAATACGAAAATAATATTACCCAGGAAACCAAATAAAGAGTTTCTAAGCTTGTATAAAGCAACAACAAAAAGTTGTGTTGCCCTCAAGTGCTAAAAATTTGAAAATTGGGTCGGTTGGTCAGAAATCCTTTTTTTTTCCTTCTTTTTCTTGGCTGAAAAATAAATAGTTTATGTTAAGACAAATTTGGTATAGGCCGTAAGTCAATTTAAGTTTCTAGTGTGATAATAGTCTAAAAACATAAGTGTTTTCAAGCTAATTCATTTTAAGCAAGAAATAGTAACATTTAGACAATTTAAGATCAAATTTAACTATCATACTGACTATGGCAGGTTACTACCCTGTAGGCCTATATGTCACAGGTGTTACTCAGACTCGCACACGGAACCTCAATAGGTCAATAGTACTGATAACTTTTGTTTGTTCAGACCTATCGACCGAGACCCAGACAAATACCGAGTTGGGAGTAAAACCTGTGTAACGCGCCATCCACCCCGGCCCCCCAACTCAACACAAAAGTTGGTAACCATGACTGTTCTAAATATCAAGGAAAAGGGGTATATTTTCAATTGTCAGCACTGACAGAAAAATCATGAAAATAGGGGGTATTTCAGGAATTAGTCTCCACGAAATTTGAACAAAGGGGTATTTTACGAAGAGGAAAAAACAAAAGACATCACAGTATGGATTTAATCATTTGATTAGAACATGGTAACAACCCAAATAAACCATTTGGGGTACACCAGTTTATAACACAGGACCATAAACACCTGTTACTGTTGGGAGCAACAATTTTTATCTATAATGTATGTATACACTCTAAGAAATTAGAGAACCCTTTTTTGTCCTGCCAGGAGAACCCTTAAAGGTTCTTTAAAGAACCAAAAATAGTTCCCCAAACGTGATACAGAACCGTTTTTGGTTGATACAGAACCATTTTTGGTTCTATGAAGAACCTTGTTTGGTTCTTTAATTTTCAAGAACCTTTTTTGAAGGTTCAAGAGAGTGGTTCCTTATAGAACCTTCAAAAAAGGTTCTTGAAAATTGAAGAACCCCAAAAGGTTCTTCATCGAACCAAAAATGGTTCTGTATCAACCAAAAATGGTTCTGTATCATGTTTGGGGAACTATTTTTGGTTCTTTAAAGAACCTTTAAGGGTTCTCCTGGCAGGACAACTTTAGAACCATTTTTTCTAAGCGTGTACAGTGTCTTTGAAAAGGGTTGTTTGAAATGATAGTCATTGAAAACCCAAAATAGGGGTATTTTTCACCCCAATTTTGTCCTCGTTTTTGCCAAAAAAAAAGGGGGGGGGGGGTAAATTGTTGAAAAATCCTTGCAAAGGGGTACTTTGAAAAAATGAAGAACAGTCATGGGTACCAACTTATGTGTTGAGTTTGGGGCCGGGCCATCCACATATTAGTTCATCCCACACTAAAAAAGAAACACTGGCAATTATTAATGGTTTTATGTATATCTTTTTTCCCTGGACAATATTTAAGAGTAATTATTTTTACATTATATGTTTCTAAAAATGCTCCATGGAGTAAAGCATACTTTTTGATCGCAAAGAAATGTATGAACTATGTCAATTTGACTTTCTGATATTATACATTTGTGCACAACATTTTATTTTTGATATTATACATTTATGCAAAGAAATGTTTTATTTTTGTAAATAAATTTTGTAAATAAAAAATGTTTGATTGTGTTTGTGTTATCTTATTATTTCTTAGGTCTTTGTTTTGGAAAATTGTTTCAATATTTAAGTATAATAATGTATTGGGAAATGGTCAAATAATGGGGCTAGCTAGATACACATGAAACAATTTATGTGGTGAGTGGTGCTGACCATTTTGATCTACACCGAATTGACCAAATAGGGAAATTTTACAGATAGATAGCAAATTAAGGTAAACGGTTTGAGATGGTCGTTAGTATACCCAAGTATTATGTAGGTGCATAAAACCAAATGTCCTTGAAAATTGAGGGCGCATTCTTATACGTATCTCTCAGTGCCCCTTTAATGGCATTTAGTTAGTCGGAGTCTTTATATTATATCTCAATGGTCTAATACTCAGAAAACTATAAGAAACCAAATCTATTCACATTAATCGATGCAAATGTGTGTTATCAGACCAGTGATGGAGTACTCGAGTTCCTTTTCTGAAGGACTCGTACCCGGGCGTGAAGGACTCGGGAATTCCAACAGGAGCAGTTGGATAGAAGGTGGAGATATACCTTACCTAATTTGTCTAATGACCGTTTTTAAACTATGTTGCACCATCATCACAAACTGCCTAACTCACAAGGCTGGCTTAATTAAGCAGAATTACAATTGTGCATTTATCAACACTTATGATTTGTTCAATCACTTCGGCATTATTAGAGTATGTGCATAATGTAAGGCTGTAAAAAAAAGTTGACTCGCCCTTACCGACCCAAAATTTCAGTATTCAATGCTTACAACTTCGTCTTCGTAAATGGTGATATTTCACTTCTGGGTTTGCAAAATGGCAATGGCGAAACAAGCTTCGATCCATACTTTCTTCAGCAGTACGGAATGAACTATGAGTATTCAAAATCGATAATGCACAAATTTATAAATCCACGAATATCTTTATTTGTAAGCAAACCGTAAACAATTAAACCCGCAACAATATTCCGCTATACAGTATATACGAAATGGCCGCTTCCGAAAATTACGCTGTCATTTTGACAGGTAAATTCGGGACAGAAATGTTATTTAGTGGAGTAGTGACCATGGATTTGGAAGAAGAAAACAAAACAAAAAATCAAAACAAAATCTGACCGTCTGTGCCAGATTCTGTCCCTGTCCCTAATGAAGATATTACTTGAAAAAGCTTGGTTAGTCCATCATTGGATGAACGAAGCTCCGTTCACGCTTGGGTTAGTCAATCATTGGGTGAATGAAGCTCCGTTCACACTTGGGTTAGTCAATCATTGGGTGAATGAAGCTCTGTTCACACTGGGGTTAGTCAACCATTGGGTGAATGAAGCTCCGTTCACACTTGGGTTAGTCATTCATTGGGTGAATGAAGCTCCGTTCACACTTGGGTTAGTCATTCATAGGGTGAATGAAGCTCCGTTCACACTTGGATTAGTCATTCATTGGGTGAATGAGGCTCTGTTCACACTTGGGTTAGTCAATCATTGGGTGAATGAAGCTCCGTTCACACTTGGGTTAGTCAATCATTGGGTGAATGAAGCTCTGTTCACACTTGGGTTAGTCAATCATTGGGTGAATGAAGCTCCGTTCACACTTGGGTTAGTCAATCATTGGGTGAATGAAGCTCCGTTCACACTTGGGTTAGTCAATCATTGGGTGAATGAAGTTCTGTTCACACTTGGATAACGCAATGTCAACACTTCGGTTCTTCTTTTTCAAATTGTATCGCTGTATGTCATTCAGGGCATATTTCAGTATAGGTGTAGCTTAAATTTAGTAGTGCATCGATGCTCCCGCAGTGTGTGGTAACTATAGTTGTGTTTTCAGTAGTACGCCTTACTGCACTTCTCTTGCGTGCCTGTGGTGACACTCTTGTATTTGCCACAGTCAAATGTATTAATGCTGCATATGACCTGCGTTGGTACCTAATTATACAAACACACATAGGACCTGTTGCAGATACTAAGTTACACCTTGTGTCAGAAACTCCATGTGTAATTACTAACAATATGGAAATGTCCTCAAATAGTGATGTCAATACTTCGGTTCTCTGTTTTCAAATTATATCAAGGTATGTCATTCAGGGTATATTTAATTTCACCATTTCATGATTAAGGGCTACATCTAAAGCGTCTGTTGCGGGTATTTCATCGGTATTGGTTACGCGGAATAATATCAGCCGGAAGCCATGTTACACATGAAATCCGATGTTCACGATCAAACATAAGAAGGGGTCCGTGGATATTATATTTCTATCAAAGTAATCCACAAAACGTATTACTTTGCACTTTTAAACCTGTGTGATGTTATTACTTTTTTGACTGCAGCATCTGGATTCACACCACTAAATAAGTAATGGAAGAGTCCACGAAAGGCCTGTTGAATTGGTTGGGATGACACTCCTCTAAGTGAAATATATAAAAATGCGTTAAAAGTAGTGTTATTGGCCAAACTTTTGATCGGATGATTATTAAATGAAGATTTTCAAACAATATCAGTGCAAATTTTCTTCTTTGACCAATTTTTTATGATTTTTTAGTCATTTTAGAGACTTCAGATAATTGATTAGAATTGCTTAGACCTAGGCTAGGCCTGGGCAATCTACAAACATGCGTATCTTTGACGGCGCATATTTTTGTTTGCCTTGACCTTATATATATATATTTTTTTACAGGAAAGCCAAGTCCATGATCTTCACACAGAATGCAAAGTTGAAGCAACCAGTTGCTTTATAAGCGAGAAAATGGCGAATAATCATGGTCCATTTTACACAGTAAGCAATGGGGAATTTATTAGTGGTGTGTACCCATCTGGGCCATATATGGTGGAAACGGTGCTTATATATTAGGCAAAAAAAGAAGGAGTTCGTTTGCCCAAAGACAACCAACCCGAAAAATCTAAAAAAACACTTGCTTTTTAATTTTTAAAGATATTTTTATGATGAATAATGTATGTTTTAAATGATGGATAAACAAGCTGTCCTTGACTTTCTGGATACCCATATCCTCCCTTACTCCAAGGAGGTGCAAATTTGAGATTCTGGCAAAACATGACATCCAACATTGTCTAAGGGTTTGTACTACTGGCTGCGAGTCTGTCAACGTTGCATTCAACACACATGCCTTTTCAACGAGATGTTAGACTTTTCACATTTTTTGGTATGGCGCTATTAAATCAAACATATAAGAACATGAAAGTAAATATAAACAAAATGGTATAGATCCAGATGAACTTATTCAAAGAAAATGGTATCGTTTTTTCTACTATAAAAGTGCTGGGTAAGCCTTGGAATAGAACTCGGAAATGTCTATAGCAAAAAAAAAGAAGAAAAAACCGACTGACCCATTTTTTCTCTCCTTGTTTGGCCTAAGTTTCATTACTTGCAATATTTCCCTCTAGTTACCGGAACTTTGCAAGTTATTAAATGAAAAAGATGGTATGCAAAATTATAAAATTGCCACCCCCCCCCCCCCCCACCCACAATTTGACCTGTTTTTTCTCCCCTGTTTTATTCACAAAAACACGCCCAGGGAGTTAGGGTTAAGGCACTTCCACTGAATTCAAAACAAGATTTCAAATTCCTTCGTGACATACATATCTGTCTGCATATCTACAAGATTCCCATATCTTTAGACTGTCCAAGTCATGTCATGGCATATAACATAGCAACATTGTATATGCATGGGATCTTATCAGATACGTGTCTCTCAAACGGTGATGCCTCTTTTCGATGATAATACGCATCTCCCCGCATGGTGCATAGCAATGAAAGTTAAAATGCTAAAAGTTTCTATTCCATGAGTGATTTGGTTCAAATGCATGTTATATTCAAATAGCAAGTTTCCACAGGGTGCAATTGGTTATGACTGTAATAATGAATTGTAACCATCTCATTAAAATGGACATGTTAGGCCTTAAAAAAAAATGGTTATGTTGGTGGCCCGAGTCAAATCTTAGTTATTGGTATGACTTGAAAGAGCGCGTTTCAAGCTTTGAAATGATACAGTATTGATGGTAATCAGACTTGGTAATCACAAGATATGATTTGAAGAAGCTAAATGTGTTCTGTTATTTTCTTTATATTTCACACCAAATATATTGGCTTCTATCTCAAAACAGTGTTTGCCGACAACTTGTCCTTTTTGACGTGACTGGTCACAATTATGTAGTCTAAGAAATACATAACAATAATAAATGACAATTATTGTAATGATCAGTCCTATACCAG
Source organism: Ophiura sarsii (assembly GCA_035610835.1). Lineage (NCBI taxonomy): Eukaryota > Metazoa > Echinodermata > Ophiuroidea > Amphilepidida > Ophiuridae > Ophiura > Ophiura sarsii. The sequence goes on from CM069453.1 coordinate 60,240,035, forward strand.
AAACAATGAAACAAGAATGAATGAAAACACTGTCTCACCACATACCCTGCGCGCATAAGTATATGGAGTCACCTTTGCTGCATTTAGAAAAAGCACAATAAAAAAAAGAATTTCCGTATTTTTTCTATAATTTTTTTTAAAACTCGCATATCGTATAGCTACTTTCCAAAGTGTATGTGAGACAGACCTTTTTGTGTGCATAACCATGATGAAGATGAAGATGATGAAAACTATCAAGATTACCTTGATTTTTACCAAAATGATGTACCCTATTTGACTCAATTGACCGTATTGCCAAAAACTCTATAGGGGCACTGTCATAAGAGATGAATCCACTATCGCTATAAGCAACATTGGCAGGTGTTTGGTTTCTCCCTTAGCTGAATTACTGGAAGACACCGACCAATTAGATCTGCCATGTCCTCCATGTCGTCGTCGTCGGGTTCAAATAGGCCTGAATATTTTCAGCCCAGTAGGAAACTGCTATGGGTCTGTCACTTTGGGGGATGGTTAATAAGCACATTACCTAAATTATCTCGCCAGTATTGTGAATAAAGTGTTTACTTTTGAGAAAATTAATTTTTAGGGATTGTTGTGTTCATAAGGCAAAAGTTCAAATTGACACAAAAACTACTAGAAACACTTTAATGGAAAAAGCTGGCGAGAGAATCTTCTAAATTGAATTACCTTTCATATGACATCTTGTTTGTTGAAATAGGAGCTATACTTCTCTTTAAAAATATTCACAAAGTTTGACTATTTAGTGTTTCTAGAAAAAATACAATTCTTTTGTTAAGTACTGACATTCCCACTCCATTCAATCCATATTATGATTGTAAATGTGGAAATAATTACACTAAATATTGTGCATTTGTATCTTGGCAAAAAACATAATAATATAACAAACCAGTTCATCCAAGGATACAAAGGGTTAAAAAAATCATTTATAAATAGAGTGTGTTTTGAGAAAGGAAGCAATTTTGGGAATTTGGCAACGTGCCAGAAACCTAACACACAGTAAGTTCATGGGGTTTTTGAAGACAAAAAATTGCGCCGTTTCAAAACGGCTTGATGGAAAAAATTCAAAATTTGCATGTGAGTTTATCTTGTCAATATACACATCCTGTATAATTTTGAAGCAAATCTGAGCATGACGCCGTAGCCGATATAGCTACCTTAATTGGAGACCTGCCATGTTGTCATTGGAAACTCGCAACAAACAGCGGAATATATTGCGTGTTCTTCAAATTCAACCAGTGGTTGCAATGATGATAATCATGTGGTGAGCGGGCCTGCCCTGAGGCTGTACACGCCCCACTCTCCCCTACTTAAGAGGTCCATTTGCCTTTTGGTGGGGGAGAGGGTTGCGGTTGTCTCACGGTTGCTAAAATTGAAGTCGAAGCATGTAAAATTGGAGAAACAGCTCAACCAACAATGGAACTGAAACACTTTTTTGTTCCATGATTTGGATAACGTGCAGGTTACAAGTACAAGCAAGATGTACGGTCAATTGTGTACATTAAGTTGCAAGTTAAAATCTGAAAGTATAGGTAAGTATGTAGGCTCCTACCTGTCTTAGCGTAATGGCATAATTGATTCTCAATAATAATCAACCAGCACTTTGACTTTGGCCCAACTTTGACAATCTTAAAATTCAACAACAGGAAAAACTTGAAACTCACATTTTCTAACTCGGAACTTGCAGATTTTAATTCACAACTCCATATAACAACTCGTACGCTAAAATCAAAATTATCCATTTTGAGGCCAAGAAAATCTGTTTTAAATCTAATAGTACTTACCTAAGGGTGTGTGAGTAGTTTGAACAGTGGTTATTTATGATGGAAGCAATATGGAAAGAAAAGAAAGAAAAATATATCAATTAGTGGGTTTTTTAGGTCAAGTTTAGAAAATGTCACATTATACTAAACAAGTTTGCCAGTTGCAATATTGTTTTTTTTCTCATATTTTTTTTAATTGATTTTGTTCAACAACTGTCTATACCAGGGATACTTATCATTTTATGATACGAAACTCCTATAGGTCGGGCCGGAGTGACATAAAATGCCGTTTGCTGATGTAAACAACAGTCGCTTACAGGGCTTCACACAATGACACTAGGAACGATCTTGCGTATGGTTGAGTAGATCGTAGAAACTGATGTGTTATAAAAAACGTTTTGCTTTGTTGTAAACGGCAAATAACAAAATACCTGGATGGCCGGGGCGACCTATACTGCGCATACGTAAATAACAGGTCTCAATTTCTAATTATGGTAACGAGCTCAGCAGTATCATCATTAATACAACGGACAATTTTATGAAAACACACAGAATAAAAGGTCCGTTGCCATCAACGAAAATGTGCAAGGAATTTATTTAGACTTGCTCAAGCCCATCAGACGCAAACAACGACGGTATGGTGTCAAGTGAAAAAATTAATTCAAAATGTAAAAAAAAACCACCAATTGTTTCAAGCTCATAAACCTAAGTTTTATCATAAATAACCGCACAATTTTTCGGGAATTTTACCTACAATTCCATGTAAACTAAATCTATACCTAAGCAGATGACAAAAAGCTCCCACAGCGCCATCTAAACATGTAAACATGATGACATGGCCTCCGATCTACAATTCAAGTTTCACCCCCTCCCCCGGTCTGTACACTCTAATACGCAAAACCCAAAAATATATGATACTCTATGTGAGAATATTGGTACATTATCAAATTTATGATTTTCCCAAACTTTGCAAGACACCAAGTATTTTTAACCAAGTTCAGAAAATGTCACATGAATTGAACCATTTCGCTGAGTGCAACGTATACAGGTATTTCGTGTGCCAGGGCAACGAGGAAGTAAAGACTCATTTCTGGAATCCCTGTGATCAGGGGGAAACAATTTGAGATCATATTACCGAGTAAAATTAGTTTTCAGACAAACAAAGGTCAACAACTTTGTTACATTTTTGAGAGTTTGGGAGAATACAGATTCAGCCGATTCTTTGACAAGTGAACCTATAATCTTGTTTATAGTTATGGAAAAATGTCCTCTATACCGGTAACAGCTTGTATCAATATATAGTAAATCACATTTCTACAACTTCAATACAACTAAATCAAAGTGAAATTATAAGAGTGAAATTAAGAGAAATGGACCTGTAAAAGTACCTTGTTCACAAAGTATGTAAACCAACAGGTTCCAACATTGGGTGTATGGATAATGGGTCCAGAGGGGAGGTTAAAATGTTTCAGGCAAAGATAGAGGGCAGTCTAACCAAATTCAGTGTGCCAAAATTAAAATTGTCCTCTGCCTACCAAAGTATTTATTTATGAACGCTTCAATAGAACAATGACTTGTTTTTGCGCCAAATTCAAATTAGTTACAGTAACTGATTTTCAGACAAAAGCTACATGTTCATATGCATTGATCATCAGCCAGTGCACATAAATAAATGAATATTTTGGATGCCATCCAGGTGTATGTCTCTCTTATCTTTCCATTGTTTAGATTTGGTTCAGTCAGGCCGGTGCCACTGGTTCAGTATAGCGCACTCTATTATCAATCCTTCACCCGGAAGTTACAGCGTAAACCGCTGTCAATCATTCGTTGTGAATGAATATTCAGTTATGACTATTCATGATCTCACACGATGTGATCGTCGCGATCCGGCGTCACGCGTCATTCCCAACTGATCTGATTACAATATTCATAAAATGCAAATAACGCCACGCCCCTCCTCTGCCAGACGAAGCCATCCACAATTTAACATTCGTATTTTGTTCTACGTAAATTAATTTCAAATAACAAATTCTGAATGTTTCGTGTCATATAAGAACTAAATTCTGCTATCATCAAAGCAAATCAGTTCTACTCTAAATCACAATCAGCTTTTTTTTTACCATCGATGTACTATTTTTGTGCCACAAATCATGTTTTGAGCCGATAAAATCAACCACATCTTAGGTCGTCTGGTTCGCTACGACCATGATAGTGCGCCCCCTACTAATCCTTCACCCGTGAATTTGGTTTTAGTAGGCGAAATTTTGTCGGAGGAGTGACCTCTCCCATTATATAAGCTCCCTGTGCTATCCTGCAAACCCAACCCATAGGCCTTGTACAAAAATTAAAACACCCACTCCTCATCAATGACAATGAAACAAAAACCACTGTTCCACAGGCCCAACTGACCATTTTATATTATTTATTTTGTCAGGCGAACAATTACCACAGGGGGGGGGGGGGTACTCGGATTTGGTTTGGTCAGTGGTGTGCCGCTGGAGATTCAAAACCCCAACCCATTTTTAGAGGTGATTAAGGGGTTTTGCTTCATTTTAGATCCAATTTTCGCAATTTATAAGGAAAATAGACCTAATTTTTGCAAATTTTCGCGAAAATATACAAAAATTTCGCAAAAATAGACCCATTTGTAAAAACTCACCCCATTATTAGGGATTTCCAGCACAAAATCATACCCCATGTTTAGGGATTTTGTGCCCAAAAAGCTATCCATTAGAGCGGCACACCCCCGTATACCGTATTAGGTGAGTACCCCCCCCCCCCCCCCCCCCCCCCGGAACAATTACACCTCTTTTAAAATTTGTCAAACGTTTAGAAACATTTCTGAAATTTTTTAATTAACAAATTTCAATCATGTTCAAACAAAATTTGATTACACCTTTAGGTATTACCTTCACGTAAAGGAGGCAGAGTTAGTCTAGGGTAAAGACTTACTTATTGTTCGTTGTACGCCGAGGATACATCGAGCACGGCAGACATATGCTACGAATACGTTGGTCATACGCTCGCCGATCGCATACGCTGTGATAAGTTTGTTATAAGTTAGTGATACGCTATCAATACGTTAGTCATACGCTATGTATGCGTTTAATACGCTATGGATACGTCCATTCCATCACCGATGTTGACACAATTCGTTGGGAAGTTGGACGTTCTTGGACGTTCTCGGACTCTGACAATTTTCGAGCTATTTTTTGAATACGTCGGCATACGTTCAGGCCATATGCTATGGTGTGACAGGGCCTTTTAAGGCCCTGTTAAAACATGGAGGTAGAACCCTCAAAGATAAAAAAGAGGTCAATTGGGCCAGTGGTGTTTTTTTTATTAAAAATTTGTTAAACATTTAGACATTTTCAAGAAATTTGTGGGAAAAAAGCCACCCGGCCGACTGACTCTACCTGATAAGTCTGTTAACCAGTAGATCAGGGTGTGTTTTTTGCTATCACATTATTATAACAATTACAATCAGACCCATGTGCCCAGATGAACTGCTGAGAACAGAAAATACTAACAATACTGTAAACGTGGATATTTTTGCGCTACATTTATTTAATTTTTGCGCTTTTGACGCTCCAAGCAGCTACCACGAACAAACACCCAAATATTTCATTTTGTGTATTGTAAGTCTTTGTAATGAACATTCAAATCGCAAATTTAAAAACAAGTGAAATGGCTGAAAATCAGGAAAGTGTGAACATTTTATCATGTGAAATTACCACTTTTACACTACACTACTTTACAACTGTGTACAGGCCTGGAAGTAGCCTTGAATCAAGGCTTTGTGGCGGTAAAACAGTGTGAGCGCCCTCTATAGGAAAAGTATGATACAAAGTCTTTCCACAATTATTCTCTGTGTTATGTTATGTGTTGTTTTACGGAAGGTTTTGGCCGGAAAAATTGGGCTTGCTGATTGGTTGATAATAATGTCATACTATATAAGGAGACGTCATTGAAGTGCTATCTTTAAATGTTGTCGTCAATAGAATTAGGTAGAGCTAATCGTGTGTTACGAAGACGACGGTGTTTGATCGACACATACTGCTTACAAGGTAGAATAGCTATTTGCGCAAAGACGCCTTGCCTTCACTCGGCGACAGGTAGACATATGCCTTGCTTCGCTCAGCGTTTGACAGGTAATTTTGCGAGGTGTCTTTGACAAAGACTAGCCTGGAAGTAGCACCTACCCATAGCGGGTAACTTTTGCGTTGGGCGGGTGAAGATACACAAGTACCTGTAACATTTTCAAACTTTATACAGTGTAATTGAGTTAAAGTGGCAGGTGGAATTTCTGTTAGACAGATATTGCATGGAGGTATCTGGCTGGTTGAACAAAGTGTATTAATACGCAGCAATGGAAATACCCACATAACTTTCCACCCGAGGTAGACAGTCCCGGGGTAGACCAACCCTTGGTGGACCAATCCTGGGTGGATAGGGTTAGTGTTAGGGTTACATTTAGGTTTAGGGTTAGAAACAGTCCCTGAATGGACAGTCCCGGGGCTGTTTTAGGGACCTCCCTGACCACCAACCCCCTGAGTGTTTTAACATATAATTTATAATCAATATAGTTTCCAAGGTGTTTTTTAAACAGTATTATTGTGGTTTGTTCTGTGAGGGCGCTCTATTGTAGTCTACCCAGGGTTGATCCACCCAGGGATGGTCCACCCCGGGACTGTCTGACCTGGGTGGAAAGTCATGTGGGTATTTCCATCGCTGCGTATAACAGAATACAGTCATACTTCCAGAAGTAGGGGAAAGCTGGGCTAGTCCGCCCTCTAATTTTCAGGCTTGCCTAGCGGACTAATTTTATAAGTTAGAAAGCTATCCTACTTCTAAATGAAAGCTACGTTTCTGAGCTACATACCCCCACAGTTTCAGCACTCTAGAACTTTTAGTATAAGTGCAGGAGTAGGGAAAATAACCAACAGGGCGGACTTACCCCACACTACTCACGCCGGGGCAGGTTCGCCTTCATGATGGGCAAGCTCGTCCGGCTTCATAGACAAGTTAAATATTGCAGAAACTATCAGTTATTCCATGTAAAGATTGATAAGTCAACTAGACACAACTATGACAAATTAGGCCATGTGGCCCCAACATATGAAATGGACACATCATGTGTCCATTTATTTTGTTGGGGCGAGTCCGCCCCCTTCTTAGCGTGTAATTGGGCATGGGCGGACTTTGCTCCGGTGAAATTGGGCGAACTTGCCCCAGGGCTCATTTTTTTGTAAATCTCATGGTATACCTACTAAACACGGACTGGGAACTTTTTAACCTCATAATATGTTAGGCAAACCCCTTACCTTTTGAATGACTATACAAGTAAGTACCATCGCTGTGATGTCTCTAGATTAATGCAACCTTTTTAATGACAAATAATTTTACTTTAATTATTTAAAAACAGTTATTCAAGATAAATCCTTATGGGAGATGTATCCGGGTCTGAAGTTTTAATAGCTACTTAGCTATGAACGGTGCAACCAAATTACACCAGTCTGATACTTTTCCAATAGTCACGTGATGAGAATCATGTGGTGGGCGGACTCGCCCTGAGGGCGGACTAGCTCCGCTCTCCCCTACCATATTTTTGAAGATTTTAGGGTTGGTTGCTGGGAGCAACCTAACAATTTTTTATTTGCCTGATAATGGTCAAATTATTAACCCAGTGTAAATTCTACTCTGTAATTTGACAGTTGCCTGGCGTCATAAACTGGAAAGTATAGACAGTCCCTTTGTGCATTAAAATATTCTCATATACATTTGGGACACCTTGTACATTGATGCAATGGAAATATTGCGAGTAACAACAATATACATTCCTTTGGATATTCTGTTTTATTCACTGTATTTTTTTAACCCACCCTGTAATATTACACAAAGTTGACCCACAACTACTGCTTGTATTATCTAGATAGGGTCAATGATCAGTCAACCACACTTTGGTCACTATGCTGGTACCCTGCATCCTTGATGCCTTTTCCAAATTATCCATAGATTAATTTTGTGTGGAGCCCATTGATGCCAGGAACCAGCACAATGAACCAACATGTAGCAAACTCGGGGAATTCCCATCACGTTGAACTACTCCGCCATTTTGTTTGGACGTGTAAAACACTTGTTGTTTCATCATGAAGGTCTGATTTTGTCACATTTACAGTGAAAATCTTGGAGACTATTTTGTTTTTGAAAATACACGGTAATATGTACAGTCATGTGTAGGGATTGACAGAAACTAGCTCACTGAATATCATATGGAATTATCGTCAAAGTCAAACCATCATGGGCGGCACAATATTTTCTGTGTAGTTTTCTATGCCTGGTATTTATAGAAGGTCATGGTAAGTGTTATCAATCACTATTTATTTTACAAAGTATAGTATAGAAACATACATAAAACTGCACTAAAGTTTTCATTGGACATTATACATAAATCAGGTCATTATTAAGTTGATTTATAGAGTGTGAACTTTTTATATACTAGTACTATACTCTATTTGGCCATCTCGAGACAGTGACGTAACTGAACAGGCGCAGCTTTTACGCACGCGTGTGTATCTTCCGCCTTTCAACGCTCGTGTTTGTACGCCAGCGCCGCGAGTATGCGCGCGCGTTATGTGATGCAATTAGTAGAATACGCGGTTACGTCACTGTCTCGAGATGGCCAAATAGAGTATAGGGCGAGGTATTTAATAGTAATAATACTTGAATCAGGTCACAGTTTGAATGTGAATGTGTTATAAAGTTGTTAGAGTAGTAGTTACAGTTTAACCCTAACCAGTAAAGCTAGTTTTTTGTGCGTATCGGGGGGAGGGGGAAAAAGTGTTATTTTTTTGACCCGAAAAATCACCCAGCACCCCCCGGGATTCGATCGCGGGACCATTCGCACCCAAGTCTGTCCCTCTACCAACTGAGCTAACTCCCTAGCGGCTATGCGGCCACAAACTCCGTGGCCACATATGCCTGCGGTAGGTGACTTCATCGCGGCAATGCAGCAGCACGTGCCCGGAGATAGTTTCTGGCAGTGAGATTTAGTGAGATTCAGTGCGGTTAGGGATTGCACATCAAAAATTGACATTTATTAACCCTAACCAGTAAAGCTAGTTTTTTGTGCGTATCGGGGGGAGGGGGGAAAAAGTGCTATTCCCCCCCCCCCCCCCACCCCCGTTGGTGTCAGTTGACATTGACTTTGGGTAATCATGATCGTTCCCAAATTTGCCGAAAAGGAGGAGTTGTCATTATCATGTCTGCAATTTCCTAGATTAAGGGGTTTATTTTGAAGCTATGTCCACGAAAAACAAACAAACGGTAGGCCTAATATGTTTGAAGTCCTCATGTCCGCTCCTCTGTGCATCAATTTTAATCTTGAACCAAATGTGTCCTCGTTGTTGCGCATATAAGGCTATGTTAAAAAATAATTTGTCTCAAAGCTCCCGCACACGTTAGTTAATTGATGCACGTTAGAAAAAGAAAAGAAAACATTTTTTTTCTTCTTCAAAAACACCAAAAAAAACACCATCATTTTAAATACAAAAGGTCACTTTTACAAGAATTTCAGTATTTTATATTTAAAAAAAAAGCATTCCGCATTCGGTTTTGAAAAAATGAAGAGCTTTGAGACAATAGATTTTTTAATATAGCCTAAGGGGGACTATTTAGGGGGGTATTTCAACCTCCTGGAACGATCATGTGTAACCCGTCTGAATACTAAGAGAGATAAAAATGGGGATTTGCCGCATTCTATGAGATTTATGCCGTATCAAATGTGACATTTTTATACGATTACGCAGACGGCGAAAATAATGCACTATCAATTGCAATCACAGGATTTTTACCATGACTTACAAATTACCAATGTGACGTACATAACTGTACCGGGGGCAGGGCACCATTTTGTGTACATCTCCTCCCTCCCCCCCCCCCCCCCACCCCCCCCCCCCCCCCCCCCCCATTAGCCAGAACAAAGTGACAAAACTACCCGGCCCCCGGGTTGGATTTATTTTGGACGGGGGTGTGCAGCTCCAGCCTCAAAACCCATACCAACTTCCAACTTCCAAGGGTAATTTTGCCGGAAAGGGTACCCATGTCTAAGGATTTTTATTCAGATGTAGACCCATGTCTAAGGGTTTCTAACCCGAGATCATGGTTAAATGGGTTGAATTCCACGATTTCGGGGTTGAATTTATCGAATTGAATTCAGGTTGATATTGAAAAATGCCAGGAAAAAACGTTGTCAACAATGTGCTCAAATCTGACCCATTGCTAAGGGCTAGTGTCAATAACAGGACCCATGTCAGGGCTAGTGTCAATAACAGGACCCATGTCTAAGGATTTTTCAGTTGAAAAGCCTACCCATGGCTAAGGATGTCTCATGAAAAAACGACCCACTGGAGCGGCATCGTCCCCGTATGCCTTACATACATGAGTACCCCCAGGGACCTGGCCATTCCCCAGCTCGTTGTTTCAGTGATGTCTGTCCCCGATACACGTCTCTGCTAGCGGGAGCACACCTTTTACACAGTGGCGTAACTCGGGGGGGGGGGGGGGGGGGGGGGGGGGGGGGGGCAAATGCTCCCTGATGGAAAAAAACCATTTGTGCCCCCGCCCCCACCCCCTCTAAAACAAAGGGGGAAAAAAAGAAAATAGGGGAAAAAAATGATAAAAGACCGAGATTGCGTGCGGGGGGTACTGGTTATGTGTGGGTATATTCAGCCCAAATAGTCAAATATAAGGCAAAATTGTACATGTAGTACCTGTACTGTACCCCCCCCCCCCCCCCCCCCCCCACCACTTACGTGAAAATCACGAGTTGGTGACTGGAATTTTTTTTTGGGCAACCTTTTACAAAAAATTCAGAAATCTTGCCCCCCTGAAAAAAATCTGCTTTACATCCATGGTAAACACCCCCACATAGCCAGGCAATTTTTGTGTAAGTCCCCGGTTGGTCCCCAACTCTCCCTACCATGTCCCTGGCCGGGGTTTTAACTGATAAGTGCATAACTACATGGAGTATCGACCACACAATGCCTGAAGACCCTATGTCCGCTTGCGTTGAATCATGCAGGCTATATAATGATAGTTGGATATGCTTGTATTGGTATCAATTAATGCATGTTCGGAAATGCACACGTATTCAAATGTCACATTTTAAGCTGCATGATTTCTTATAAAATGCAGGAAATCTTGTCTTTTACAGTTTTGGGTAAGGCATTGGGTATCAAAATGAAGCTAATAATATTTCCAAATTGTAAACCTTCTTGGGGCCTATTTAAATGACAGCATCATTCCTTTTTTGTGATATTTTATATGGAACACCTCCAAGAGAGGTGGGGTGGGAGTAGCAAAAAATGACATAGATTTACTGTATTGGCATTTTGTTCTTTGGTAATAATGTACACCTTCCAGCGATGTGGTCTTAACCAAGTCTCATACAATGAAAAAGGTAGAGGGGACTTTTAACAATGCAAGTTGTGCCTCACACTCTAAGAAATTAAAGAACCTTTTTTTTGTCCTGCTAGGAGAACCCTTAAAGGTTCTTTAAAGAACCAAAAACAGTTCCCCAAACGTGATACAGAACCATTTTTGGTTGATACACAGAACCATTTTTGGATCTATGAAGAACCTTGTTTGGTTCTTCAATTTTCAAGAACCTTTTTTGAAGGTTCAAGAGAGAGGTTCCTTCAAAAAAGGTTCTTGAAAAATGAAGAACCCCAAAAGGTTCTTTATATAACCAAAAATGGTTCTGTATCAACCAGAAATGGTTCTGTATCATGTTTGGGGAACTATTTTTGGTTCTTTAAAGAACCTTTAAGGGTTCTCCTGGCAGGACAACTTTAGAACCATTTTTTCTAAGCGTGCACTTGATCTCCTGAAACACTGGTTCGTAGTCTTTGGAAGCATCGGCGTGAGAAACAACAATAAATGAGACACAACTTCATCTGTAATATTGTGGCGTACATGTAGTAAAGGTATTGATTAGGTCCTTTCAACACCTGACATACTCTTTGATGACACCCTTCAATCAAGTCCTTTCAACACCTGACTTTCACATTAGCATGGTGGTCATGCTTCAAGTGTAGGTTGGGGAGATGGTGGATGGTCCGGCCTGTAAAGCATGTAGCCAGCTGGGTTGGTGGTACGGCCACGCCCCGACGGGTGACAGGCAGATCCAGTTAATGCAATTATAAAGCTAAACCCATAATGGGCATCTAGTGTCAATGGGAGAGGGTGTTGGCTTATGAGAAGACCTTATAGATCCATCAATTATGATGACTGTTAAAAGGTAAAACGCTTGATTTGTTCTTTGCAGGTAAATCAAGATGGCTTCCAAACAGCAGAGGACACAAAAGGGCACAGCAGGAGGCCAATATGTCGGATGCACAGGGCAACAGCATACTCAGGATCAAGAAGACACCAGGGGTGCCAAAAGAAGAACTCAGATGGATGTGCAAGAGGAGATGACAGATCCTGGGGGAAATCAATCTCAAGGTCAGAATAACATAGAGTTTATTTCCTAAAAATGTTAAATATGATAACCTACAATGATTTCCAATTCCTTTGAAGCTATAAATTAACAATTAGTAAGATCGAATAAAAAATATGAATTTTTAAATTCGTGCGGCGAATTCATGGAGGCCGCCATTTTTAAAATTACGTCACTATATATTTGCTGCTAATAACTCCTATTTGTTACCTTCTCTTAATTCAATTAACTAGATCTGACCTAAACTCGATTCCAGATTATTTTTTGTACGTTCAATTGACTCCAAAACACAAATGACGTCATTTTTAATGTCAAAACCAACTCTTACACGAACAAATTTGTTCCATTTCTTGGGTTTAAAATCACTTTTTACTCCTTTTTCTGTCGATAGATTTTTCTTGCCATCGGTGAAAAAGTTTTAACATAGCCCCGAATTCATATAATTTCCCCGCAACCAAAACACTTTAATTGCTATATACTTAACTGTGTACATCCGGGACACTGGTATACTTTTAAAACAAACTGGCGGCCCCCCATAGTCGGACACAAATTTAAAAATTCGCATATTTCAATTCGATCTTACTGACTGATTAAGGTGAGTTTGTCTAAAGTGAAAAGTAACATAATCTGCACACAAGTAACGTCCACACCTTTTTGGTAATGATTAGAGTTATAATGCATAGAATACAAAACCAATGGAGTACAGTGCATACAAATGATTAATAAAAATCAACAAATCTTGAGCAAAGATTTAGAATTTTTATGGTGCTCTTCGGTTAAACCAAGATGCATGATTTTTCTTTGGCATAGTCGTAAGCTCTAACATTGAACAAATTTACTAACAATACAGACATCTTAGATTTGATCAGATTTTATTTGAATAAGAGGCAACCTCATTCAATTCTCTGAATACACCATTAATATTTAACCTATAATTATTTTATTCTGCCAACAGGGATCATGACTGACAGAACCAAAGTGCAAACAATCATTAGAACAGTACATCCGAAACTTCGTAGTCACTTGAATCTTAATGAAGAGTTTTTGATTGAGCTACAGGCAACTGACCCAGAAGTAATAACAGATGAGGAGCATGACGAAATTAGAAATAAAACTGGAGCCAAAAGGATAGACCACTTACTTGACTCAATCAAGTTGAAAACAACTGGTGCTTACTTTTCGTTTATGAAAGTTCTTGAAAGAAAAGATGGTGATCTGTACAAGATGGTCAAAGAAGTTCAGGACAAAATATTTACAGGTATGAAATCAATTTTAGATGAGGAAGAGCAAAAAATTACAGAAAAACAACACATGTTGTGCAGCAATTGTGCTGGGTCTAAACTAAAGGGTTGTGCTATCAGAAGAATGCTTCATCAGATATGGTATTATTGCATTAAATTGTCTGTTTATTTGGCAAGAGCAGAGAAAATAAGCTGGAAGACTTTATAAACACACTATTTAAAAAATCACCTTTTCCTTGGCAGCAAATATTGGCATATTAATTATCTTTCATGAAATAAACATGATTATTTGTTCCCTCTAGGCCTGCTTCATGATTGTCTACCTGTTTCTTGGTCCATTTTTAAAGTAAAAATAGTTAATGTTAGAAGGGAAAAAAAATCATTGTTAATTTTTTCTTAATTTCTTTTTTGATTATTCATTATCATTTTAGGTGTGTTCCAAGAAAACCCTCAGACCTATTTCAACTTGGAAGAATGTCAAGATGAGCTGAAGAAATTCTACCTAGATGAAATGGGTAAGGTGCAACTACTACCATGGGGACAGGAACCAGATGACATTGCTGATATGGAGGCCATCTTTGTTGACCTGGAGCTAATCAAGAAAGAAACGGCTATACCTTCAAAAGAAAGCACAGAGTTGGACAGTAATGAAAAGTTGGTAGCTCTGAAAACAAATCAAGAACAAAGAATAAATAGGGTTCTAGTTCAAGGTGAAGGAGGGAGTGGTAAGAGTACATTACTTGCTAACATTGCATACAAATGGGCCTTGCCAAATTCCCAGCCTCCAGCTTTATCACATTATCAATTAGTATTCATTATTGGTATGCATGAAATACAAGATGAGAATGCTAGTTTGATATATCTTATCTTCCAACAAATTCTACCAGAAGATAGCAAGGTATCAAAAGAAGGCCTTAAAGATTACATTGAAAAACATGCAAAATATGTATTACTCTTAGTTGATGGTCTAGATGAAGATAGTTCAAGCACACTTTCAAATCAGTCCAGTGAGGTTACACAGTTATTGCATAACAGGAGGTTACGTGATTCTTGTGTTATTCTCACAAGTCGTCCTCACAAGGTAGATGATCTAGGAGACTTTCAGAGACAGTATGTGCATGTAAACTTGACAGGTTTCTCTGTGAAAAACATTGTGTGCTACATTACCAAAATTATACAAAATAAAGTCAAAATTGAAGGATTACTTGAAAAGCTAAGACAGGAGCCCCATCTCTTGGCCATGGCAGCCACACCAGTCCTTTTGCTAATGATCTGCCTCCTTTGGAAGGATCAATGCACTTTACCAGATACAAAGACACAACTGTACCAACAAACAATGAATTATCTGTGGCAAAGACACCAGAAAAAGATTGGATCAACAATTACGTTTGAGTCACAGGGAAAGAATATGGATCCTGAACTAACGACCCTTTTGAACAAATTGGGTAAAGTGGCCTTAAATGGTATAGCCCCATTGCAGGAGACCGAGGAGAGGGTTATGTTCACTGATAGGGATATTGGAGAGGATACCTTTATCTTAGGGTGCAAGGTCGGGATAATAAGTAGAGAGCGTTTGAGATCAAAGCTGAATGTAGTGTCATCTGTCACATTCTTGCACAAAACCTTTCAGGAATTTTGTGCTGCTATGTATCTGGCAGATTTGTATGGGATTGACAGACTGGAATTTCATAGATATTTACAAAAACTACATAATTTGGATAAGACACGTACCCCACATACAAAACCAGGTGTTCTGGAATTCTGTTGTGGTACAAAGCCTGAGATAGCCCCAGTTGTGATGAAGCATAATGCAAGCCTTACATGTCAATGCCGCAAGTACTATTATCTTCAACTATCCCACATTCATACGTCACTTGCACTACGCTGTGTCTTTGAAAGTCAACTCACCCACAAAGAATGCTTAAATTATCTTCAAATTTACTCCAACCTCAGCAATATGTCCCTTAGTATTTCACGTGAGGACATAGCACCTGTATTGTACCAGTTGAAATTGATATCATCTCAGTCAGTGTCAAGCAATCATCTCCTCTTCCCTCTACTGAGTAACCTGAGGATCACAATAGGGTTTACTCCATGGCTCCATAGACTACTGAAATACACACCAAACTTAGTCACATTAAGGATTAACCTTAGAACTGCTAATATTGACACCTCAGATCTAATCTCTTTATATGAAGCGGTGACTGGCCTACACCATCTGTGTCACCTGGATATGAGACACAGAGCACCTATCTATAGCCTAGATATCACAAGTATGTTGCACATGATGCTTTCTCACACCAAAGAAAACATGATTGAAACATTTGACATGATTGGTTTTCAATTTGACTGTAACGTGATGGCAGCATTTCTGAATTCAAATCAGTCCCTGAATCAGTTGTATTTGCATCTCCCAGATAATCTACATGAGCAGACAACAATCACAGAAATACTAAGTGTCTTGCCAAATCTCAAGAAACTGAAACTGTTAGCACTGAACGGTTACAAGATCAGTAGTGATATTAAGAACTTGAAACCCATCATCTCACAATTGGAAGCTTTGTATCTGATATCCAATCAACTGGATGAAAAACATATGATTGAATTATTCTCATTTCTGAATAGGGGACATAAATTAAGATCATTATATCTCGATGGCAATCCAATAACTGTGGCATCAATGACCTCTCTTGTACAATGTCTTCCTGATGGTCTTCAGGTGCTAGGTCTAGAACAGACAGATTTGAATGATGAGACAGCTTGTATCTTGGCTTCTCGTCTCAAGGTTGGGTCTACAATTCGCACCATTGGCCTTTATGGAAACCCAGATATTGGAGCAAAAGGGCGAGATGCTTTACAAAGGTTACCTATACAAATATTGTGGGACATCAGCTGGACTGAACATTATAACAATATTACAGTTATTGGGGGATGGTAGGTGTTATGGTAACATTCCTCTTGATAAAATGAAACGAGGATGGCAAGATAAATGGTAGAAAATCAAAAAATATCTTTACTATATTCGAAGCCATTTTTAAGACTGTCTGTAACCTTTTTATTACTGTATCGTTCAAGGCATTAAAAAACCATTTTATGTAACCCATCACATCAAAACATACCTCTTTTATCCAATGTCTGATTTTAACATCATCAAAACATGCAAATATCAAGCTTTAAATTGAAACCTCATAATTGAAGCCTTAAGAATCAGGAAATATGATGACTAGAAGATTCCTTTTAATGTCTTTATATTTTTCAAGACATTTTACTTCATATCTACGAGAGGTATGTTTTAATGTGATGGGTCACATATATCAGTTTCAAGTAAACCATGCACCACCATTCTTAACACTTTTGGGTACATTTACTTATTAAAAGGTATTAAACCCACCGTTTAAAACATGAAACATGTTTTAAAGAAGCAGTAGGCCTAAAGTGAAGAAACTTTCCAATTTCTGTCATCCATTAATCAATATGTCCATCTAAATGTTTGCTGCGATAGAAACTGTTATGGACATACATAATTCCATGGCGAAATTCGCGTAATCCTAAATCACAAATGAGATCGTGAATATGGAGTTTCCTACTCCTTGGAGATTTGCAAACTTTTCAAATGAAAAAAGTACCTTTTTGTGTGATTTCTGAATGGGCCCACGTCACATGAGGTTGAGCTCGCGTAAAGTACGCCTGCTCAACCTCACCCCAAAATGGTGCCGTGGGTATCCGTTGTGCGCACTACGTCATCTCGACCTCAAGGCTCTGATTGGTTGGTGCTCAAACGTGAGAACTGAAAAACTCATGAGCTTTTCCACGCACCATCACGCCCCACTGCGTCGGTGGTTATGGCGCAGCGGGAGCACTGCGTTGGTGGATACGGCGCAGCGTGACGATCGTTAAAAAGGCTTCAGTTTAAATTCGACCAATCAGGTGCTTTGGTGTTGTTGGTTGGCAGTATTTTGCGAGTTCAAGCATGCATGCGCAGCCTGGTCGAAGTGCGCCGACGTATGTCGAACTGTGGCCAGAAGATTATGTGCCGTAGGTCCATTGTGAAAGATACATTTTGTTGCACAGTTTTATACTCGCATGGGCTTCCTAAAGTTTTAGGAGTGACAGACAGTAAGGTGTTTGTTGGAACAGTATTCATGGGTCACCACAGGGCTTCCATACCCTTTTTTTACTCACCCTGAACCACATTTCCCTAGCCCTGCAGTCCATGTGCTTCCCCCGGGGGGGGGGGGGGCACTGACATTGGAAAAGGGTATAGGTATGTGCCGCGCTGAAGACCCCACTTTTCACCCTCTGCTGCTAGCTCTTATGACCCCCCTTTTGAGCCTGCATCAGTTCTTAAGACCCCCAATTTTATTGAAAATTCAAAATTGCGAAATTTTGCGTTCCAAACCCCCAATTCTTCGAAAAATTTGCGTTCTAACACCAAAATTTGCGTTCTTGTTTATCAAAATTGAAATTTAGGCCAGCTCTCAAGACCTACTTTTTTGAAAAAATCAGTTCCTAAGACCCTATTTTTCGTCATAAAATCGACTCAGTTCAGTTCTGTAGCCCCCCTTTTTGAGACCCTGGGCGGCACACCCCTACCACAAAAAAAAAGAAGTTGAGTTTTATTTTTTGTAAATAAATTTTGTCAATAAAATTACGTTTGTGTTATCTTATTATTTCTGAGGTCTTTGTTAAAGGAGTACTGAGAGCCTGTGGAGAAAAATGAAATTTGGAAAAAAATAATTGTTTCCAAATGTTTGAATGATGGGGCTAGATAGACATTTGGTTGAAGCAATTTATATGTTGAGTGGTGCTGATAATGTGGATGTGATTTACATTGAATTGACCAAATTGTGAAATTTTACATGATAGACAGTTTGAGATGGTAGTTAGTTTATACCCAAGTATTATATAGGAGAATAGGAGAATTGAGGGAGCACTCCTATCTCTCAGTGCCCCTTTAATTTCATTTCTGCTAGTTAGTTCGAGTCTTTATATTATATCTCAATAGTCTAATAGTCAGAAAACTATAAGAAACCAAATCTATTCAAGCTAATTGATGGAGTACTCCGGACTTGATTCCCTTTTTTGAAGGACTCGGAGGTGAAGGACTCTGGAATTCCAACAGGAGCAGTTGGATTGAAGTTGAAGATATATACCTTACCTAATTTGTCTAATGACCGTTTTTAAACATGTTGCACCATTATCACAAACTGCCTAACTCACAAGGCTGACTTTTATAATTAAGCAGAATTACAATTGGGCATTTATCAACACTTATGATTTGGTCAATGACTTGGGCATTATTAGAGCATGTGCATAATGTAATGCTAAAAAAACCTGTTGACCTTTCCGACCGACCCAAATTTTCAGAAATCTAGGGTCATTATTTTCATTTTTATTATAGATTTTCAAAGTCATATTTGGTTAAGAAATTGTGTCGCTGTGATCGAGGATATGGTGGAAGCCTCATCTACCGAGTGCGCTTGGAAGCGCGATATAAGTTAATTTCAGTATTCAATGCTTACAACTTCGTCTTCGCAAATGGTGATATTTCACTTCTGGGTTTGCAAAATAGCAATGGCGAAACAAGCTTCGATCCATACTTTCTTCGGCGGTACGGAATGATCTATGAGTATTCAAAGTCGATAATGCACAAATTTATAAATCCACGAATATCTTTATTTGTAAGCAAACCGCGAAAAAATAAACCCGCAACAATAGTCCGATATGTCACTTTGTCAGGTAAATGCGGGACAGAAATGTTATTTAGTCGAGTAGCAACCATGGATTTGGAAGAAGAAAACAAAACAAAAAATCAAACAAAATCTGACCGTCTGTGCCAGATTCTGTCCCTGATAGGGCAAGTCAACTTTTTTTTGCCTAATGAAGATATTACTTGAAAAAGCTGGGTTAGTCAATCATTGGTTGAATGAAGCTCCGTTTACACTTGGGTTAGTTAATCATTGGGTGAATGAAGCTCCGTTCACACTTGGGTTAAATCATTGGGTGAATGAAGTTCTGTTCACACTTGGGTTAAATCATTGGGTGAATGAAGGTCCATTCACACTTGGGTTAGTCAATCATTGGGTGAATGAAGCTCCGTTCACACTTGGGTTAAATCATTGGGTGAATGAAGTTCTGTTCACACTTGGGTTAAATCATTGGGTGAATGAAGGTCCATTCACACTTGGGTTAGTCAATCATTGGGTGAATGAAGCTCCCTTCACACTTGGGTTAAATCATTGGGTGAATGAAGTTCTGTTCACACTTGGGTTAAATCATTGGGTGAATGAAGGTCCATTCACACTTGGGTTAGTCAATCATTGGGTGAATGAAGCTCCCTTCACACTTGGGTTACATCATTGGGTGAATGAAGGTCCGTTCACACTTGGGTTAGTCAATCATTGGGTGAATGAAGCTCCGTTCACACTTGGGTTAGTCCATCATTGGGAGAATGAAGTTCTGTTCACACTTGGGTTAGTCAATCATTGGGTGAATGAAGGTCTGTTCACACTTGGGTTAGTCAATCATTGGGTGAATGAAGGTCTGTTCACACTTGGGTTAGTCAATCATTGGGTGAATGAAGCTCCGTTCACACTTGGGTTAGTCAATCATTGGGAGAATGAAGTTCTGTTCACACTTGGGTTAGTCAATCATTGGGTGAATGAATTGGGTAACATTTGCATCGGTCAGTTGAAGCTGCAAAAGTACCTACCCAACTGGCGGGTTAAGTTTTTCAAACTCACAGTGTAAGGGAGTTATACTGACTGGTGGAATTTCTGTCGGGCAGGTATTTTTGTTGAGTTACCTGCCCGACCTTGAAAAAATCTGAAGTTCCAGCCCTGTGCGTGAACAGAAAAATGCATAATAAAGTGTGTGTTTTATAGATGGCAGTGGCGTAGCCAGGGGCAGTGGGGGCCATTGCCCAAAAAACCTGTCAGTACACAACGCATGTTGTCGGTACATACGTGATTTGGCCATGCATTTTTTTGGCCGGTATTGAAGACAACCAAATCTAGCCCCCCTTCTCAAGTTTCTCGAGCTAACTGCAAAAAGAAAATTGGGTAACCTTTTACTATTTATTTGGTTGTGCATGCTTACAGCATAATAATTGACTGTCCTGGTCTGGAAGAAAGTGGTTTTAAACTTGCATATTCTATCCTGGTTTTCCAAAGTGAAAGCTTTGAGGGAATCAATAATGTAGGACCTGTTGCACCTATTACTAAGGCCAAACAAAAAATTGTTATGTTGTTCTCGACCGCCCGCTCATCAGATTTAGGGCCGCTCAGATTTTTTTTTTTTATTCAGATTTTTTTTAAACAAATCCCTTTTTTTTCCAGATTTTTTGTTTCAGATTTTTTTTTAAAACAGTTTAAATGGCATAGAATATTAAATTAAGTGTTTATAACATATAATAATAATGGTAATTTGTATAGCGCCGGTATCCGTCAGAAATAACGCTCATGGCGCTTTTGTAAACATGTAATATTAAAAGAATTATTTTGCTTGTCAACATAATTCCAATTTGCTTGTGCAACAGGGTTGCCAGCGCGTTCACTTTTCACAGCTTTTCAGACGGCCTTTGTTAAAATCCCTCTTGAACCAATCCATAGTTTGGATTTGCCAGCCCGCGAATTTCGCTTTGTTGTTTAGTCGCGCATATCTGGTTTGTGCACTGCCCCCATGTCTGTTCCTCTTTCGCTGGTCATATCGTTTTTCTGCTTCATACCAGAAGGTTAAACAAAATTCAAGTTAGGTTCCTTTTTGATTTTTCTAAATCTACGGATGAATTTTGGTTCGCTATCTAGCGACCTGGGAAAACTTGTATAGGCTTATGAATTAAATATGAATACTTCTGGTATATGTGGCGGATTCACGCTCAACATCATTTGTTGTGTCTGTGTTCTAATTACTGCAATCCTGGTGTCTCGCAGCAAAAGTAATTAATAGCACAAAAATGATAAATAGCATGGGTATTATACATATACTGTTTTGTACGCTTCATTGAACAGATGAGTCTTTAAAGTTTTCTTAAAACTATGAATAGAATCTGTACATTTAGCATCGCGTGGTAGACTGTTCCAAATTCTTGCAACAGCAACGAGAAATGAACGTTCTCCCCATTGATTTCTTACTGGGTACTCGGTAAGAAGCAATTGTTTTGATGAGCGGAGTCCACTGTGTCCAGGTATATAGGGTTGTACAAGCTCAGTGAGATATTGTGGCGCCTTGTGTTGTAAAATTTTGAATGCGATTAAGCAAGTTTATATCTGATTCTATGCTCAACAGGTAGCCAATGCAAGTCCATAAGCACAGGGTTTATGTGATCAGATATTTTGGTGAAAGTTATAATTCTAGCAGCGATATTTTGAATACGTTAAGACGCTGAAGTTGAGAAGCTGTAACCCCATACAACAATGAATTTCCCATGTCAAGTCTTGAGGTAATAAATGCATGGGTGATCAATTCAGCAGTTTCTCTATTGAGGTGGTGTCTGATCCGTCCGATGTTTCGAATGGACATGTATGCAGCTTTGGAGATATGATTGATATGATTCTCCATTGTCATCGATTGGTCAAACATGACACCAAGATTGCGAACATTTTGTGAGGGTTTAACATGTGACTCACCAACTCTTATGTGAGAAATTTCCACTTTTGATAATTGTTGCTTGTTTCCAAAAACAATACATTCTGTCTTGTCATCGTTCAGCTTAAGATGGTTTGATTTCATCCACACACGTATTGCATCTATACATTTCTCTATTTTAAGAATGGATGCATTAACGCTCTCTTGAGTTGGGGTTACTGACTCGTAAATTTGAGTGTCATCAGCAAAACAGTGATATTCCACTTCATGGGTGCGCATAATATGACCAAGTGGCAAAGTGTAAATAGAAAACAAACTTGGACCCATAGCTGAGCCTTGTGGCAAACCATATTCCAACAAGGATGGTGCTGACGTGGCATCATTTATACATACAGACTGTGTTCTACCTGATAAATATGATCTAAACCAATTCAGTGCAACATCCTTCAATCCGATATCCTTTTCAAGCCTATTTAGAAGTAGACTGTGGTCGACAGTGTCAAATGCTGCAGACAGGTCCAGAAGCACTAACAAGGTTATTTTGCCGTTATCCATAGCTTGTAGGATGTCATTTTGCACCCGCAAGAGAGCTGTCTCTGTGCTATGGTCAGATCTGTATGCAGACTGGTTGTCTTCAAGTAGGTTATTTTGTATCAAGAATGGTGACAGACGGGCAAGCACTACACGTTCAAGAGTTTTCCCCAAGAAGTTGAGGTTGGAAACAGGACGATAATTTTTCAGCACATTCGGATCTAAATTAGCTTTTTTAAGGAGAGGTCGAATGTGTGCAACTTTCAAATTGTCAGGCACAACACCAGTTGACAGCGAGTTATTAATAATATCAGTGATTATTGGTATAATGGCTGGTGCACATTTCTTGAGAAGAGTTGTTGGGATTGGGTCCAGTTCACATGACTTGCTTGGAGATTTAAAAACAATTCCGCGTACTTCATCATGTGTGGCCGGCGTGAAAGAGCTGAGTTGTTGTAAAGCCATTTCTGTTCCATCACACGCACAGTCGTCAATGATTTCAAAGCCAGCGCGGATTTTCTTTATTTTATCCGTGAAAAAGATAGAGAAATCATTGGCTAAGTTTTCATCGGACTGACTCTTGGGTAGGGGAGATGTTTTTTTCCGGTGCAGTAACTGATCAACAATGCGAAAAAGCTGCTTTGGATCATTAGCATTATCATTGAGAAGTTTGTTGTAGTACTCTCGCTTTGCTTTCTTGATGATATTAATGACCTTTTGTTTCTGGCTACTGTAAATTTGTCGATTGATTTCAAGGTGTGACCTTCGCCATATGCGTTCTAGTCGCCGCCTCTCCAGCTTTGCCTCGTGAATGGTGTCATTGTACCATTTTGTATTTGGCCGTATTGTCACAGTTCTCTTTTTTGGAGGAGCATGTTTGTCGTAAAGAGATTGAAGTGTGTTTGAATACTCTTGCACTTGGGTAGACAAATCAACATTTCTCCAAGTGTTGGCGAAGTTGATTATCTCCTTTGAAAACTTGTCAAGATTTATAGCATTTACACGGCGAGTTGTGATGGTTTCTGTAAGAGGTCGCGGTTTGAGAAGAGCGAGATTACATGCAAACAGCACGGTGATCTGCGATGCCATCTTTTGTACAAAGTTTTGAAAAGATCGATGGGTCAGATGTGCGAGTGATAAACAAATCTAAAGTATGACCATCAACATGGGTAGGCCCAGTTACATGCTGCTGAAATCGGCTATTTGATAACAAAGTAAGGAAAGATTTAGCAGATGAATCGGTCAAATCATCAACATGAATATTGAAATCCCCACTGATCACAATTGGCAATGGTCTCGATATGTAGTGGTCGATCAAAGATGAAAACTCCTCTATAAAGATGTTAAATGGACATCCCGTTGATGCTTCTTGTGGGCGACTCTTAGAGTGATTTAAACTTCTTGTTGGCTGAACTTTGAGCTTCCGCTGGTAAAAGAAAATTAAAAAAAAGAAAAAGAAAAAATTTAAAAAAAATCCCACCCGCCCGCCCCTCCTCTCTGAAAGTTGTGGAGGACAACATAACATTTTTTGTTGGCCTAAGTTACCGGTACACCTTGAATCACAAACTGCCTGTTACTGACAATGGAAATGTCCTCAAATAGTGCAATGTCAATTGCATCACCGTATATTGGGCATATTTCAAGTAGGTGAAGCTTAAATTTTAGTAGCATGTCCACGCTCCCTCAGTGTGTTGTATAGTTGTATTTTCAGTAGTGTGCCTTACTGTGCTTCTCTTGTGTGCCTGTGGTGACGCTCTTGTATTTGCCACAGTCAAATCTATTAACGCTGTATATGACCTGCGTTGGTACTTAATTATACAAACACACATGTATAGGACCTGTTGCAGCTACTAAGTTACACTTTGTGTCAGAAACTTTATGTGTAATTTACTGACAATAGAAATGTCTTCAAATAGTGCAAAGTCAATACTTTAGTTCTCCAATTCTCCAAATTATATCACCGTATGTCATTCAGGGCATATTTAATTTCACCATTTCATGATTAAGGGCTACATCTAATGCATCTTTTGCGGGTATTTCATCGGTGTTGGTAACGCGGAACGATATCAGTCAGAAGCCATGCCACACAAGAAATCAGATATTTACGATCAAACATAAGTTAGGGGTCCATAGAGATTATATTTCCATCAAGGTAATCCACAGACCTTATTACTTTGCACTTTTAAACCTGTGTGATTGTATTACTTTTTTTACTGCAGCATATGGGCCATACATGGGGAAAGGGGTACTTCATAATTTTATATTAGGCCATAAAATCTTTTTTTAAAAACCTGCAATTTTGTTTAAAGATATTTTTATGGTCAAAAATGTATGTTTTAAATGATATTTTTTTGTATCTGAAGTTGTCAAATAGATAAACAAGCTGTCCTGTAGACTTTATGTATAACCATATCCTCCCTTGTAAACACCACAGGGGATGCAATGTCGAAAAACAGGATATCAAACATGGTCTGAGGGTTTGTACTACGGGCTACGAGCCTGTCACCCTTGCATTCAACACACACTCCTTTTCACCGAGATGTTAGACTTATCACATGTTTTGGTAGGGGGCTATTAAAACAAACACATCGTAAGAACATGAAAGTAAATGTAAACAAAATTGTATAGTTTTTTCTACTCTAAAAGTGCCAGGTAAGCTTAAAAATAGAACTCCAAAATGTCTATAGCAAAAAAAGAACAAGACAAAAAGGAATCAACCGACTGACCCATTCCCCCCCCCCCCCCCCCCCCCCTTGTTTAGGCAAACAAACCTTTTTTGTGGCCTAAGCTTCATTACTTTTGCAATATTTCCCTCTAGTTACCACTTTGAAAGTTATTAAATGAAAAAGATGGTGTGCAAAATTAGAAAACTGATAGGGAAGAATACCCCCACCCCCAATTTGACCTGTTTTTCTCCCCTGTTTTATTCACAAAACACGCCCATTAAGTTAGGGTTAAGGCACTTCCAGTGAATTTAAAACAAGATTTCAAATTCATTTGTGACATACATATCTGTCTGAATATCTACAAGATACCCATATCTTTAACTGTCCAAGTCATGTCATGGCATATAACATAGCAACATTGTATATGCATGGGATCTTATCAGATACGTGTCTCGCAACCGGTGATGCCTCTTTTCGATGATGATATGCATCTCCCCGCATGGTGTATAATAGCAATCAAAGTTAAAATGCTTTTAAAAGTGTCTATTCCATGAGCGATTCGGTTCAAAAGCTAAGAAAAACACAACAATAATAAATAACATTTATTATAATGATCAGTCCTATACCAGAAACAATGAAGAAACAGAAGGCCAAGAAGAAGAAGAAACTGTCTCATATACCCTGTGCGCATAAGTATGTGGAGTCACTTTTGCCGCATTTATTTCTCCTGAAAAAATGGGTGGGGGGGAGGGGTTGGCTCCAAAATAAGGGGGTGGGGTGGAAGAAAAATAATGGGCCAAAAACACAATAAAAAAGAATTTCGGAATTCTTTTTCTCTATAAAATAACTTTTTGCATATCGCATAGCTATTTTTCCAAGTGTAAGTGTCTGTTTGTGTGCATAATCCTTATGAAGATGATGAAGCCAAACAGATTACATTGATTTGTACCATAACTATGATCCCTATTTGATTCAATTGACAGTATAGATCTAAAATAGATCCTCTGTTGACCCAAATCGCTGACTACCCCAATCCAGTGTCCATCGAACTAACTTTAGGCCCAATGCATGTTCATGATGTAATCCCCCCCTTTCCATCTTTTTGACATTTTGGCTGGTGTACATACTTTTTAACAAAAATCATGGTTACTTCACTTGCACTTAACCTAACGAAGACAATTGTTTATCAAATGAAAAAAGAATACAGTTACGGTACATTTGGATTTTTTGAACAAACCTGTTTAAACCCATTTTATTTTAAGGAAACATCACCGTTTTTGAAATAACATAACAATGTATGCAGACCAGAGACTTTATAATCTGTATACATGATAACATATCCAGCCATATGTGCCATTACCTGAGTAACATTAACCCCGGTTTATTTAAAACAGCATTTCAAACATTGCATAGCGCTCCATATATGCCATTACCTGAGTAACATTAACCCCAGTTTATCTAAAACAGCATTTCAAACATTGCATAGCGCTCCATATATGCCATTACCTGAGTAACATTAACCCCAGTTTATCTAAAACAGCATTTCAAACATTGCATAGCGCTCCATATATGCCATTACCTGAGTAACATTAACCCCAGTTTATCTAAAACAGCATTTCCAACATTGCATAGCGCTCCTAGAGAAGTGTCTTTAGATGATTTTGGTGCAATCGCGGCTTTTTTTACCAAAAACTGATTCTGGTACGTTGTGTGGCCGAAAATGTTTGAGCGAAAAAATGTTTATTTTTTTGTCAGAATGTTAAAAAATCAGCATTTTTAGTTAAAGCTGATACCAAAAATGGATTTGCTGACAGTTATTTTCCAAAAATGGATTTGCTGACAGTTATTTTCCAAAAATGTATACTTTTATATACATCACATGAATATGTCATAATTGACAGAGCTTGATAAATTTCATAAATGTTGGCACGCTGGCTGAAAGTTTAATAGCGACCATTTGCGTGACATGATAGCTGACTGAAATGGTTTAAGCTTTGCAGGCCAACAAATATTAAGCACGCAAAATTATTATAACTACCTTTTCAATGATCAATCGAATAAAATGTATGTCACCGCATTGGTACATATCATATGAAGTGGGTTATTCTGCCAATGGATGCTTGGTTAACACCTGATAAAAGTATCCTATTAGACCCGGGCTATCTACTAAAGATAGCAAGCAATAGAAGATAATAAAAAATTACACAAGCCAAATGAAAAATTGGATACATATAGTTTGGGGTTAAGGATGATTTACAGGTGCTAACACCCAAATTGTGTAATCAAAAACCGTAGAAGTGGATATTGTCGCGCTACATTTATCTTCGTGTTTTTTGGGCTCGAATCAACCACCGTGAACATAAAAACATTGTGAATGTATTCTTTTGCGTATATTTTATGAAGCTACAAATCGCAATTTTAAAAACATGCAAAACAGTTAAATATAGCCGGAAAATGAAAAAAAATAATCGCGCAAAAATGACCACTTTTAGAGTAGTAAAATGGGTTAGCTGGCCCTTATAACTCAATGATGAGTTTCACATCACCCGTCCTCGATACGTTTTAGAAATGGCCAAAACTACACACTTAGACCTTGACTTTATCAAAATGTTCAATAGTCAAAATATCTGTTACACCCTTCTAATGATTTCAGCAGTTAGCTGTAGGGGTAGTACGGTAGCCGGGTATCTACAGAGACGGTTACCGTGCACTCCCACATGACTCCCTCAAACCATTTTTTGAACTTACTTTCATGGTCCTAAAACAAATTCAGGATGTTACCAAACAATTTTTTTGTATGCTAAGGGGTTATTCAAACTGGTCAAATCTCATAAAATGACATAAAGCAATCAAATTGTTATAATTGTTATTATTATTATTGTTATTATTATTATTATTATTAAACCAAAATGGCCGCCAAATTAATCGCCAAAAATGGTCAAAATTCCATAAATAGCATAATATCAACCGAAATGTATGATGAAAATATAATTTGAACAATGGGATGTATGTATTAGACCACTAGTAACTCATATCCAGTATTGTTGCTTTGTTAACATGTTAAAAATCAAGGACAAAGTGGAAGTTGTAGGTAAATATGCAGGCTCCTACCTGTCTTAGTGTAATGGCATAATTAATTCACAATAATAATCAACCAGCACTTTGACTTTGGCCCAACTTTGACAATCTTAAAATTTAACAACTTGCAAATGGGAGAAACAAAGGACAAAGTGGAAGTTGTAGGTAAATATGCAGGCTCCTACACGTCTTAGTGTAATGGCATAATTAATTCACAATAATAATCAACCAGCACTTTGACTTTGGCCCAACTTTGACAATTGTGTACATCTATTGCAATATGTATCTATTTTTGAGGCCAAGAAAATGGTCAAAATTCCATAAAATAGCATAATATCAACCGAAACGTATGATGAAAATATAATTTGAACAATGGGATGTATGTATTAGACCACTCATATTCAGTATTGTTGCTTTGTTAACATGTTAAAAATCAAGGACAAAGTGGAAGTTGTAGGTAAATATGCAGGCTCCTACATGTCTTAGTGTAATGGCATAATTAATTCACAATAATAATCAACCAGCACTTTGACTTTGGCCCAACTTTGACAATCTTAAAATTTAACAACTTGCAAATGGGAGAAACAAAGGACAAAGTGGAAGTTGTAGGTAAATATGCAGGCTCCTACACGTCTTAGTGTAATGGCATAATTAATTCACAATAATAATCAACCAGCACTTTGACTTTGGCCCAACTTTGACAATCTTAAAATTTAACAACTTGCAAATGGGAGAAACAAAGGACAAAGTGGAAGTTGTAGGTAAATATGCAGGCTCCTACCTGTCTTAGTGTAATGGCATAATTAATTCACAATAATAATCAACCAACACTTTTACTTTGGCCCAACTTTGACAATTGTGTACATCTATTGCAATATGTATCTATTTTTGAGGCCAAGAAAATCTGTTTTAAATCTAATAGTACTTACCTGTGGGTGTGTGTGTAGTTTGAACAGTGGTTATTTATGATGCAAGCAATATGGAAAGAAAAGAAAGAAAATATATCAATTAGTGTGGGAGCTCAGTATCAATAGTCATAGAACAATTTATAATGGAATTTATGTAGACAAGTCCGTCAGACACAGCAAAAACGGTATGGTGTACTGTGAGAAAATGAATTTAAAATGTATAAAACAAACAATGAAACATGAATTCTTATATTTCATTCTTGCAAAAACTGCCGCAGCACATATGTTTAATCATTATGGTAGGTGTGGTATCTAACGCTATTCAATATAATACTATATACTGCTTACCATTTATAGTAACACTAGATTACCTAGATAGTAACACTAGGTAACCTAATTGCTATTTCATATGCTGTTGTCATTTTCTCGCATACTTAATTTCTAGCCCTATATATAAATACACACTCTTCCTTTGGGCAATTTGGGCGATTGGGTCAGCCTTCAGGTGCTGAGCCTCCTGCTTGCTTCCCACGTGGGCTTGGCATCGCACGCCACAGTTGCCCCATGATTGGGTCACCACACGCTAGACGCCCATGCAGCCTCCTTTTCCGACCGGGCAAATAGTCTTAGGAAGAGGTATTTAATGTATCAATCAATGATAGGTATGACGACATCAGACTAAAGGCGATTGGCGCTTGGCAATAATCATAATTTTCCCAACCGCAACCGCATTTTTTTGGAATTTTCCCAACAGTTCCGTGTAAACTTCAATTAAGTCTATACCTAAGCAGATGACAAAAATCGACAACAGCACCATGAAGACATGAGAACATGGCAGGTTAAATTCCCAGATGATATGGCTTCCGATGTATACTCTATACAAAACCCCAAAATAATAATATGATATAAGATACTCTTTGTGAGAATATTGATACGTTATCATATTTCTTAAACTTTACAAGACCGCCAAACTTTGCCGAGTACAATATTTGATTTGATTTGATTTGTAAAATTTAAAACTATGTTTATAAAACAATATATAAATACTACATAATTAGAGTGTAAATAGGTGTGCATATTTTCCTGAGGTACTTGCTATGGGCTGTCACTCTGAAGATTTTAACGTTAATCATCATTAGGTAGGTAAGGGATTGTTTACGGATTTGTTTACGGGGGCAAGTTCACCATTTTAAGACACCGCCTTTATCCATTACTCAGCACTTTACAGTAAGTTCTAGGGTACTGTAATTGTGGTCCTATGAAGCCAATATATCAATATTTCATTTAATGTAAATAGGTCCATTCATTCTTTAAAATTGATGTCTCTAGGCCATTTCAAATGAAAATGGGGGCGAACACTCCTCTACTCGTATGGTTCATATTAGGTAATATTTTTGAAGCTATTATTTCTCTGTTGCCATAGCAATCAAATTAGGTCCTAACAGATAGGTCTAGAGTACTGAAATTGTGGTCCTATGAAGCCAAGATATCAATCTTTCATTTAATGTCAATAGGTCCCTTAAATCTCAATAATTTACGTCTCTAGGCCATTTCAAATGAAAATAGGACGAACACTCCCCGCTCTCCCCTAGAATCTGGGACCTAAAGTACACTCTGTCTGAAAGAGTCAGCACTATATCCCATGGGAAAGAGTGCCTATGGTAGGATTGGCCAATGATCAGTTCATGAATATTCATAAGGTGTAATAGTTGATTGTTTTTCCTGCAAAATGAACAAATCTTATGATTTGAGTTTGTCAAACAATTGACTTGCTCCACCTAAGACCCTTACAATATCAGAATGTCATCAAACCATTTTTTGTTCCACTTTCCAAGACACCAAGTATTTTTAAACAAGAATAGAAAATGTCACATATATTGAACCACTTAGCCGAGTGCAATATTTGCTTTGATTTGTAAATTTTAGAACATTTTTTAAACAAATTGACCGCACTCTGTGCAAAACACAAACAATATCGATATGACATCACATTTTAATATATTTTGTGATTTTATTTTAAATTCACTCGTCAAAAGAAGTTCCTGGACACTCATTGAAGTTCAAATATTTCACATAAATATTTAATATAAATTAAACAATTGCATGTCAAAATAAGCAGACAATAATTCTCTATCATTTCTGTATGAAATTAAGATGTACGCATTCATGCATGGCTGAGCACATTCATTAAGCAATGGTAAGGTGCGTAAAAGGAAATTGCAAGAAATGAGCATTTACAGTCATTTGAATGGAGGGATTATCCAATTTTTTGCAATCTTCTTGCCATTGTCAAGTGAATGGGATCTGCCATGCATGAGTGATCATGTCTAAATTCCATGTTAAGCTGTTAGAGGATTACTTTCTGCTTATTTTGATATACAATTATATATATTCTATTAAATATTAATTTAATTTAAGTGTCCAAGAACTTCTTTTGCCGAGTGTATAATAATAACCAAACAATATCGGTAGGCTATATGTTAAATCACACTTCAGTGTTTGCATTTGCAAGGCAACAAGTATTTTTGACCAAGATTAGAAAATGTCACATAAACTGAACCAATTAGCCGACTGCTTGTCAGTTGTTTGAGTATCATTTGGGTTATAACTGATATTAGCTAGCGGGATGGGCAGGACCACAAAGTATCTCTATTAGTGAACCATTTACCCCCTCCCCCTCCCCCACACATTGACCGATTGTCAGTTACGGATCGGCGGATCTCCGGTGGCCTCATAGTGTGCCATTTAACTTGCCGATCTGAATCTACTTTCATTTAACCAGTGACGTCACTGATGAGTATTCCAATGTTGGTGGCGTTGTTTGTGTCGTCTGCTTTAGGATTAGACTTAATTGAAGTTTACACAGAATTGTTAAAAAAATTCAAAAAAATGGTGCGGTTCGAAAATTGTGATAAAACGTACGTGCCGGACAGTTGTTTTACAAGCCTGAAATATATGATACTTCATGAAGTTCACGTTTCATTATTAATTTTAGGTATTTGAATTCATTCTCTCACTTTACACCATACCGTCATTGTTTGTGTACTACGGACAGATATTGCAAGTCTATGTTCAGACGATGTCCTAAAGATGTACTACCGTTCTTAGCAATGTGATGCCGTTGCGCTACCATACTATTTTAGTACAGATCACCGAAATTTGTGCCAAGTGTAACACTAACAGC
Organism: Ophiura sarsii; assembly: GCA_035610835.1. Classification (NCBI taxonomy): domain Eukaryota; kingdom Metazoa; phylum Echinodermata; class Ophiuroidea; order Amphilepidida; family Ophiuridae; genus Ophiura; species Ophiura sarsii. The sequence continues at coordinate 60,272,511 of CM069453.1, forward strand.
ACCTTTAGTAAATCATTTTGCCACTCCACCCCATCCCCACCCCCACATTGACTGATTGTCAGTTGTTTGAGTACCCATTTGGTTATAACTGATATTAGCTAGGGATGGGCAAGACAACAAAGTGTCTGTATTAGCGAACCATGTTCTAACAGCTTCAAGGTGGCTCTGACCACTTAATCCCCCCTCCCCCAAAAGGGCCCTTCAGATATGACTTTGTATATTAAATCTACATTTACTTTTAATGAGAATACTTTTTGTGTTGGGTGTACACTGTATAGGTCAAACTACTAGAAAGAATTGTTAGGTCAAATTTAGAAAATGTCACATTATAGGCTTACTAAACCAGTTTGCCAGTTCCCATATTGCTTTTTTCACATATTTTTTTGAATTGATTTTGTTCAACATCTGGGGATACTATTAATTTTGGGATAGGGAACTCCTATACTGAACATACATAAATATTTCTAATTATAAGAGAGCTCATTCATACAACAGCGCCACTTTATAAGAACAAACGGAATAAAAGGTCGCGTTAACGAAAATATGCAAGGAATTTATGCAGACAAGTCCCTCAGACACAACAATGAAGGTATGGTGTAAAGTGAGAAAATGAATTCAAAATGTATAAAACAAACAATGAAACATGAATTATTATATTTCAGTCATGCAAAAACTGCCAAGCATATAAATGTTATCATAATTTTCAAAACCGGACAATTTTTCGGGAATTTTCCCAACAACTTTAATTAAGTCTAAGCAGACAACAAACAGCGCCCACAGCACCACGAAGACATGAGAACATGGCAGATAAACAATGTTCAAATTAAGAAAAAATATTGTGTTTTCCAGCCAATATCCATGATATGAAATCGGGTTATCCACCAATGTTTTTGGTTGTCCGCCAAAGTAACTACAGTACAAATATTCAAAAAATATGATCATTCAACAGATAACCAAACACATGTTAGACAAGCTTTCTGACATTCACATTAATATAGGCAGCTCAACCATTGCTCCAGTGAAACAAGTTCGCAATCTTGGCTTCATCATGGATGCATCAATGACTCTAACTTCACACATATCTTCCATTATCAAATCAGCTTCTTTTCAATTAAGAAGCCTGGGCAAAATTCGGAAATTTCTGGACTCAAAGACAACAGAACAACTGGTTCATGCCTTCATCACTTCCAGATTAGACATCGGCAATTCTCTCCTTCACGGACTTCCTAAAGATCAGATTCATCGTTTACAAGTAATTCAAAACACGGCTGCACGTCTCATCACACGCACAAAACCATCTTCTCACATAACCCCAATTTTGTTTGATTTGCACTGGCTACCAGTTCATCTGAGAGTGCAATATAAGCTTCTCATACTCACTTATCGTGCCATAAATGAACTTGCTCCAGCCTACATCACTGAACTTCTTGCATTGTATAAACCGTCTCGGTCTGGCTTGCGTTCCACATCAAAAAAATCTTCTGGTTATGGAAAAGTCGTATCGGTCATGGGGGGACAGAGCCTTTACTATTGCTGCGCCTAGGCTCTGGAATTCACTTCCTAATCATATCCGTGCCTGTTCATCTTTTTCATCATTCAAAACTGGCCTCAAAACTCATCTGATGTATATTGCGTATAATTAAGCTGTTTCAATTAATTTTGTGATTTATTGCATTGTATAATTGTTGCTTTTTTATGCATTATTTGTATATGTATAATGTTCTCTGCTCTGGTTTCATTGTTTCTTTTGTTTAATTGCTCACTGCGCCATGAGTGCTTCGGCAGATTTGCGCGCATTATAAATGTTCAGTATTATTATTATTATTATTATTATTAACCTGCATGGAAATTTAGGTTATCTGCCAGCAATTTTGGCCAGGATTTAGTACCACCTAATTTGAACACTGCTGATTAAGTACCCGGATGATATGGCTTCCGATATGGCTGTCTATACTCTATATACAAAACCCCAAAATAATAATATGATATAAGATACTCTTTGTGAGAATATTGATACGTTATCAAATTTCCCAAACTTTATAAGACTACCAAGTGTCAGTTTAACCAAGTTTAGAAAATGCCAAGTGCAACATTTGATTTGATTTGTAAAATTTAGCACTAATTTGAAAAACAATACACAAATATTTTCCTGAGGTACTTGCTACAGGCTGTCACCCTGAAGATTTGAATGTAAATCATCATTAGGTAGGTATGGGATCGGATACGGATTTTATGCAGTTAAAACTCCGTCATTTGTGTGGGACACGCATGGTTACCGGGTCAAATTAGAAGATATTTTAAAATGTAGTATTTTTAATCATTTTAAAAGTATATTCCGCAAAGATGACCCAACCCCTAAATTTTAATCTGGAAGAAAATCACATGCATAACAAATGTATCACATGCATAACAAATGTGTATTATCTATTTGATATACATAATACTTTATGAAGCCTGATTCTGAGCCCATGGTGAACTTGCCCAGCCTATGGGCAAACATGCCCCGATGTGGGACAAGCTCACCATTTTGAGACGCCTGTATTTATCCTTTACTCAGCACTTAAAAGTTAGGTCTAAGGTACTGAAATTGTGGTCGTGTGTAGCCAATATATCATTATTTCATTTAATGTCAATAGGTCCATTCAATCTTAAAAACTGACGTCTATAGGCCATTTCAAATGAAAATAGGATGAACACTCCCCGCTCTTCCCTACAGTCTAGAATCTGGGACCTAAAGTACACTTTGTCCGAAATAGTCTGCACTATATCCCATGGGAAAGAGTGCCTATGGTATGATTGGTCAATGATCAGTTCATGAATATTCATGAGGTGTAATATTTAGTAATAATTTATTAATTTTCCCCAAAACCCAAGCAAAATTGATTTGAAACATCTTATGATTTGTCAAACAATCGACTTGCTCCACCTCAGACCCTTACAATATCAGAATGTCATCAAACCATTATGTTTTCCACTTTCCAAGACTCCAAGTATATTTAAACCAAGATTAGAAAATGTCACATAAATTGAACCACTTTGCCGAGTGCAACATTTGATTTGATTTGTAAAATTTAGAACATTTTTGTAAACAAATTCACTGCACTCTGCACTGCATATCGATATGACATATATTTTAATATATTTTTGGATTTTATTTTGCCAAATAATTGACTAAACATAATAATAACCAAACAATATCGGCAGGCTATGTTATCACACTTCAGTTTTTGCACTTTGCAAGGCATCAAATATTTTTGACCAAGATTAGAAAATGTCACATATACTGAACCATTTAGCTGATTGCAACTTTTTATAGCCTTTTACATGCATTTCACAAGCTTCGATATTATTTTGTCTCTGATAGTTTGGTTTGCAGAAAATCCACCTTTGGTTTCAGGAGGTCCTGGGTTAAATGTCGAACACCAAGAGGGTACATTTGATTGTCAACGAGACCAAGGAAAAAGCACACCCTGTTACACGGGTCAAACCAACCCTTCAAATGTGTGTGATTCATTATTTGTTTCAAATGTTCTGAAAAAAAATTCCAAACAAAATTGAAAATGTTTGGAAATTGTTGAAAATTGTTGAAAATTGTTGAAAATTGAAAATTGTTGACAATGTAGAAAATTGTTTTTCATTCAACAACAAAACCAAAACCAAAAGGTCTAACCAACACTATCAGAGAAGTCTCAAGATCAAAAAGAAAGGTATGTATTTTGTCACTTGACCAAGATTTGTTTTAGGTCAGACATAAATTGCAAGTGAATGAGTGGGTGGGTGCAAATCCCTTTTACAAACACCATCGTTCAGTTCATGCTTGAAAGGATGATGACCTCTAAAGGCATGAGAATGAAGAAAAAAACATGAACAAAACTGAAAAAACTGAAAATGTGTGTGAAATCGAGCTAAAAAGGCCAAAATTAGGCTGAAATGAAAAGTAAGTGCAGATATTTGGACTAAAGAGAGAGAGAAGAATTCTCATGCCTGCCTCTATCTGTGTAAGCTACAACAAGTTTGCTAATTTCTTTAAAAATATGCTGCTAAATTAATATATATCATAGCTGTCTTGCTTGCTTCCAGGAGACCTTTATCAAGGCATGTCAAGGGGTCTTCATATATTCTGGCTTTATGATTGACTTATGTCCTTGTCTCATTGTACCTGCCCCATTATCTTGTACTGCATAGCAATGGACTGTCGGCTTTTACCCTACCCCAAACTATGGTGTGTGTCACTAACACTAGGGTAAGATAGGCAAAACAAATAATTTGTTGTTGTGTCAAAATCTTAAAGTTGGGTTAGTCGGTCGATTTTCCTTTCGATATTACTGTCAGACTGTGTTTTATTATAAGACAAAATTGGTAAAAATATCAGTTTGACTAATGTTCCTAGTGTGATAATACATGTAATAGTTTGAAATCTAACAATTCAAGCAAACTTATTCCTTTCAAGCAGAAACATATTTTGACAAATTGGGTAAAATTTTAATCATAATTTATGTGACCCTGATTTTTGAGATGTAGGGTTCGGTCGCTTGAGGGCAATACACACCAAAAAAGTTGTTGGCCTAACGGTCTGCATTATTATGCGTGCATGTGCGCTGGCATATTTTTGCAGCACCGCAAATTACTGCTTATTTATGGTTCAGTAGAAACATGCTCTTTGTTATGTTTTGTGGGATTGTCTTGAATATAATCTATGTAAATGTCATAAGAACGTATTGATAACTCAAGTTCGAGCTGATTGTTTGAACCCTCCTTTGCATGTAGCGTCTATGGAAAGTGCATTGGCGGTGTATACCCTTGACTGCTAAGGGGGCACAGCAATAAATAAATGTCCCATTGTATTACATGTAAAAAAGACACAAATCAGTCTCATTTATTTACTCTACTCTCTAAATGTAAAACGAGTGGAAAGAGTGGAAATTCACTCAAAAAGGAGTGAATGGAGTGAAACGCAGGACAACCCGTTTTAGAGTGGAAAATTTCCACTCTAAAATGAGTGTGAAAGTTAATTTTTCACTCTCAATAGAGTGGAACATTGTCATATAAAATCCCCTTTCACTCCTTATGTGTTGTCCTGCGTTTAACTCCTTGAAAGAGTGGAAAACCACTATTTTACATTAAGAGAGTATATTACACATTTTGGGCAAGTGGGGAATGCTTGCAGTCAAAGATTATGCTTCAAATTAAAAATCATCAAAAAAGTGTTACGTCTTCCAACTAGATTTTACAATATGATCATTTAAACAGGGCCACCTCATATTCAGCCCAAACGCTAGTCTTCTGACCGCATCCATGCAAATGTATTCATCCATGTGATACATTTTTGTTAAAATCAAAAATTAACATTCTGCAATATCCTGAGCGAAGAACAAGAGATTTATCTTTTATTTGATTTGTATCATGCTACCCTCACAACAAACTAATTACCAGAACTTTTGCAGGAACTTACTACCACAAGGAGTGATTTAGTGTTGTGCGCCCTGTAACTGATGTTAACTAGGGATGGGCAAGACTGCAAAGTGTGTCTATTAGTGAACACATTTGCCAAAGCCCCCCCCCCCCCCCCCCCCCCACACCACCCATGAACTACTCATCAGCATTTTGAGTATCCTTTGGGTTATAACTGATATTGTCCAATCTCAAGGCGTGTGAGAGATTTTGTTTACTCATCGTAAGGATTTAAAATTCAGGTCTCATCAACTCCTGTGCGAGGAAAGGTCACACTTAAACGGACTGTGCTGTAAATAAAGATTCAACATTTTTGTTACAATATCTTCTAAGAAATGAAGAAAATATAAACATGATAAATAAAAGGAACTGTCTCCTGTTCCTTTACTTCAAGTTTAGTGTTAAATAGGATTGTAAAGCATCGCTTTTCTGGACGACTCTTCATATCCCACCGCTGCCATCCAACCCTAACAATGCATTCTTGCTGTCCATTCCATTAAATATATTCATCTTTGAATTTTAACTGGTTTAAAAAATGGTGAAATCGGGACCTGTATTTTGATTCATCCTGGGTTTGTTGGGCTTTCATGCTTTCTCTCTCTAAAGCAAGGCTAAGTTTTACAGCAGAGTTATGCAAATATTCATAACAAGGAGAGCTTTTCAAGGCCATTCAGACATTGCTAAATAAAACCCACCTGCTTCAAGGGGGCTCTGATCACTTAATCCCTGCCAAGGGGCCCTTCGGATTTGACCTCTTTTCAAGAACTATTTGGAAAAGGAAATCTCCATTTATTTGGAATGGGAATACTTTTTGTGTTGGTTGTACAGGTGAAACTACTACATATTTAATTTTTAATTTTTTACTCACCCTGTAGATTACAATTATTCAGACTTTGACTGAGACAATGCAAATACAAACCAGTAGGGGAGAGTGGGACATGTACACACTCAGGGCAGGTTTGCACATCATGCGATTCTCAGCATTACGGCCACTGCCTGAATTCGACAAAGACACAGTATATGACTCTGTTTGCTGCAAGTTTCCCATGGTAACATGACAGATCTCTGTAAAATGATTGTCAAATGAACATCTAAGAAACGGTTTTACAGCTCAAAAGTGACTTTTAGTCTTCAATTTTAAATATTAAGCCCTATAAGGTTCTTAGATATTTGAAATTGTGGTCGTACGTAGCTAAGATATCAATCTTTCATTCAATGTCGATAAGTCCATTCAATCTTTAAAATTGATGTCTCTAGGCCATTTCAAATGAAAATGGGGCGAACACTCCCCGCTCTCCCCTACTTTTGAAATGTTTGAGTTTATAATAATAATATCTGGATTGGATATTAATTTATTTATTTTTGATTAATTTCTTCTTTTTTAGTGTTTGAATGGTTATTTTCTAAAATCCATTGATTTGATTTGTGTTATCATATAATAAGGCAAAATAATAAGTTTAATTGTCTTTCACACATTCCTGTTGTCTGATCAAAGAGGGAATTACACGTATCTTTTAGAAACACTTTTTCTGTTGTCGGCCATTTTGAAAAACTACGTCGACTAGAAATCAAACAAGTAAGTTGCGTCCAACAAACTGTTATAATTTACCAAGATAGCAAATTGCCATAAATATTATAGATAAGTGAAATATGTAGTTCAACTTTAATCTAAGATGAATTCTTAGCTTTAAATTATAATTAAACAATTTAGTAATAGGAAGAACTGTGATAGGGGTGTGGCCTTAAATTTCCTAAATTTTGATTTTATGTATCTTATATTTTGATTTCAAAATTACCCTTGAAAGATATCATTGATATACCAAATGGTTTAAATTATTGGTCTAACGTATGACCAATATTTACGATATATTTATTTCTGTACAGTATTTTGAATTGAGTACGATACGCCGTCAAAATGGTTATTTTGCAACATACAATCATGGAAAAAATGTTGGTATACTATTAGTATGTCCAAATTAAGGGGAAAAGCGCCCACCCCCTCTCCCCAGAGGCAATATTGTTGATCTTAATCTGGGTCATGTTATTAATTACCTTGGCAGTTACCCCAACATTGATTGATGGGGAGGGGGGATATAAGAATATGGGGGTGGGGATTTCTGCTTTCTATTAGACAGTGTTATGTCCCAAGTCTAATCTCAATTGCAAGCACAGGGATGGTTGTAATAAGTTGCGTCAAGTGAGCCAACTATTTTTTTTTTATAATTGTAGTTTTTCAAACAAAACGAAATGACTAGCAAATTCAGGGAGAAAGACAAGAACAAATAAGTAATTCCTTACAGATATGTAGGCAAGGCCTACATACATGTAAATGTAGTTGGCAATTAGACTCGATCCTTCATGTCTTCCCTATTTTACACACAGCTGGTCCCTATGAGCGTGTTTCCACTGGGAAAGATACCGTTAATTACCGGTAAGTTTGCCCAGTAGAATCAGCCAGATACCGATAAGAATCGTTTTTTGGGGTAATCCGAAAAACCTTCACAAACCAGGTTTGGAACCGGTGGAAACAGAAAGCTGATTAATCTTACCGTTATTTGCCGTGATCCGTGTCACGCTGGGTTATACACAATGTGAGGCAATCTTTTTCAGGTGGGGCAACATTGTTTGGTATTACAAAATATCAATTGTTGTGGCCCATCGACTAGGATTGATAAACTTAGCGGTAACTTTTCGCGAGTAGAAACAGGGGAGATTACAAAACTTACCGGTAAATATTTACGTTTAATCTTACCGCTAACTTTGCAGTGCCCCAGTGGAAACACGCTCTATGATTAGTGCTCAAATGTGAAGTCTTGAAAAAATATAGGTCCAAAAAAGTGTGTGCTGATAAACTGCTGAATATACATGAGCTTACTCACACCGTTAGTTTCACGTGGCGTTATACACTGTGTAATAGGGCGGGGCGTAAATAGGGAAGGTATTTTGTTTAAATCGGCCATGGTCGAAATGTATTCCACTTGACCCCACATGATCAAATATGCACTTTAAAAAAAATTTCGGAGGGGGTTTTCAGTCCCCACCACTACCCTTTATCCCACCTATAGGGCATGTAGGGGAATACATGGTAAAGTTGCCAAATTGGTGTAGCAAAATTAGGTTTCCACCTAGAACAAATAAGGTACCCATAATGACATACTAAAAGTATGAAAATATCAGAGTGTTAGAAATACAATAATTTGCATAAACTTAAAATGGCCGCTATTTTGAGCATTTTCATTGTTTTGGACTTATTTCTTATCTTAGATAGTTGTTATGGCACTTTAAATAGCTTCAACATATATTTTATGAATGTATAACGTCTCAAAGGACATACAGAGACATATCTGCCCTAATATGTGTATCTTAAATTGCAGAAATAAAAAATGGCCGCCAAAATTCTCAAATTAGCGGCCATTTTAAGTTTATGCAAATTAGGCATATTTCTACCACTCTGATATTTTCGGACTTTTAGTATGTCATTATGGGGACCTTATAGAAATGCATTGTGCTGAAAAAAATTATGTTTCAATTTGTTTTAGGTCGAAACATAATTTTGCTACACCAATTTGGCAATTTTACTATGTATTCCCCTATAGGGGATTAAGGGTAGTGGTGGGGTCTGAAGACCCCCTCCGATTTTTTTTAAAAGTGCATATTTAATCATGTGGGGTCAAGTGGAATACATTTTGACCATGGCCGATTTGAACAAAATACCTTCCCTATTTACGCCCCGCCCTACTGTGTAAGAGCGAATGGGCGCCAGATTTGCCTCCTGTGGCACGGTGTGATGATCGTTTGATGCACTGCCTTTGAATTGAACCAATAGGGCATTTCTGTTGATGCTGTGTACAGTATTTGTTTGCATATTCGTAAAGTTTTAAAATGTTTTTACTCATACTGGTAGAAAGTCAGTGTTCCAGTTTTGCCCGATACTGGCACATGTACCAGTGTCGTTCAATACTGGAACAAATCTCACTGGTTTCACATGTACCAGTATCACCCAATACTTCAACATAAACATGTTTCAGTATCGCTTGATACTGTAACACAATTTGGTGTTCCAGTATCACTCGATATCTGGCAACTTGTATGTTCCAGTATTGAATGATACTGGTATATCAGTATCTGGGACCTAAAGTTCACGTTTCCCCTTTTTCTTACAATTTGCTTCAGTTGTGACCAACATTAGATGCAGCAGACACTGATATAGAGAGCTCTTAGAAAAATGGGAGTTTGGATCTCTCGTCAGGCCTATATCTTCTAAGGTAAGATGTGAACAAGGACACACCATAAGAGCGTGTGTGGTCCAGTGGAACAGCGCAGGATTCATAATCATGAGGTTGTGAGTTCTAACCTCTGTCGTGGTAATATGTTTGTATCCTTGGGCAATGTACTTAATCTCATCAACCCAAGCGAGATTGGGAAGCTGCCATCATATAAGTGTGCGCCTAGCCGGCTGCCACGACGATGATATGAATGGCAGTGATAATAATTAGCCAATGTAAAGCGCTTTGAGACGTGGTTTAAAGCGCAATATAAAAATAGGGACAGCGGTCCCAAGTAGGTCGTCCGTTTATATGGGTAGTTTGGTTGCAATTGTACTTCATCTGTTTAAATGTAATCAATTTTACATATGCAGCCAATTTTACATCTTGACCTCAGATGACCTTTGACCTTGGTATGTGACCTTTGACCTCATTAACATATGAAGGTTTCCATATTGCATATATGACCCAAGTTTGGTTGCAATTGGTCATTGTATGGAAAAGAAATGGACAAGACAAAAAGTGTGTACTTAATTTTACATCTTGACCTCAGATGACCTTGACCTTGGTATGTGACCTTTGAACTCATTAACATATAAAGGTTTTCATGTTGCATCTATGACCAAGGTTTGATATAAAATTGGATGGATTGAGCGTGATACACAATGATATTGGTCGAGCTATGAGTTTTAAAAAATATTGTGCGAGACGCAGTCGAGCACAATATAGCGAGACCAATAGCGAGACCAATATATTTGTGTATCATGCGAAAAAATCCATCCAATTTTATCATTATTATGCAGTGAGAATCTGACTTAACAAAAAAAAAATGTTAAAAAAAAAAATTAAAATGTTGTTAAAAAAAATGCACCATATTATTGTAAAAATATCAATAACATTTGTTTTTGATTTTTTTTGTTTTGATTTTTTTTTTTTGATTCTTTTTTTGATTTTTTTTTTGATTTTTTAATTTTTTTTTTTGATTTTTTTTTTTTTGATTTTTTTTTTTTTGATTTTTTGTTGTTGATTTTTTTGATTTTAAATTCCCAAAAATGTCTCAAAAAATTTCTAAAAAAATTTCAAAAAATTTCAAAAATGTAAAAAGACAAAATTAAAAAAAATTAGTCTACTGCATTTTGTGACTGCTCGAATACAATTGGCATAAAATACACGCTTACAGTGTATTCATGCAGGTAACCAACTGACCAAGTTCACGCGTGAACTTGGTCACCAAGTTCACTCCAGTGACACAATGTTCAGAATAATTGGTCTTCACCAATGCATTGCAAGTATGGGACGGAAGATTCGAACTGCATAATAATGAGTGAACTTGGTCACCAAGTTCACTTCAGTGACACAAGTTGCAGAATAATAGGTCTTTACCAATGCATTGCAAGTATAGGGCGGAAGATTCAAACTGCATAATAATGGTTGCAATTGGTCATTGTATGGAAAAGAAATGGGCAATACAAAAAGTGTATACTAAATTTTACATCTTGACCTCAGATGACCTTTGACCTTGGTATGTGACCTTTGACCTCATTAACATATAAAGGTTTCCATGTTGTATCTATGACCGAAGTTTGATATAAAATCGGATGGATTGAGCGTGATACACAAAGATATTGGTCGAGCTATGAGTTTTAAAAAATATTGTGCGAGACGCAGTCGAGCACAATATTTTTAAAACTCATAGCGAGACCAATATATTTGTGTATCATGCGAAAAAATCCGTCCGATTTTATCATTATTATGCAGTGAGAATCTGACTCGATACTCGAGAAATGAAAACAAATATCACTTACCTTTTCAAATTGTTCAACATTTCCAAAATGTAATTATAAACTCCAAATCCAACAGAACGCATGTACAGGTTCAAAAATTCCAATTCCAATTCCAACACGTAAATCGTAACAAACAAGTTCAATTAGTAAATCCAATTCGGAACATATTTACAGTTATTCAGTTTAGGCCTACTTTGCCTTTGGTGACGTGACATGGTTTTGGTGGTAGTTAATTGTCACATTACTGCAACCGTGAAGTGAAAAATTTGGTACTGGTTGTTGCGACATTATCTGTGTTTGACGAACACTTCTGGAACTGGTTACAGTTGACCGATTACTTTTGGATGTATCAGTATCAGTAGGCCTAGTAGCCACTTCTTCTTCGTAGTTCCAGCAATCCAACTCGTCAATTTGGGAATTTGTTAATAATGGGCTAAAATTAACCATCGGCATCGTAGAAGAAGGCGCTTGGACATTTGAAATGTTAGGCATACTGGTGGGTCTGGGAGGTGTTACATAGCTTGATGTTGATGGCTTGCTCACAGTTTGGCTAGAACTAGAATCTGAAGATATTGGTTGACCGAGACATGACGACAATGCATCTGATAATTTCTGCTTCTTAGAGTCATTGGGTCGTCCAATATAAGATCTGATACTTGACTCATTAGTATGGCCTGATACACTAATAATGTCTCTACCTGCAAATCCACATTCATCCAGAACTGTTATACATGTGGAACGAACACTATGGTTAGTGTAACGCTTGGAGAGTCTAGCAGCTTCAGATAACCTAGCCATGAATGTGCCAAGCATGCGCTCACCTAGTGGCGAATTACAATACCACGGTGCATCAGCAACTTTCGGTTTCTTATTTAATGGTTTTTGAAACAGTGCCGGACATTTAGGATTCAATTTTGAGATGTATTTCTCAAACGATGCTACCGGGCATCTGTTCCCTTTAGTTTCATACATTCGTCCTCCATCTACTCGCGTTTGCTGATTGTCACCACGAATCTTCTTGGTCATCTCGTCTCTCGACTGGAAGACATAGCGACGTCCATTGGAATCTATACCAATCGAGAAGTGATCTTTCTGAAGTGATCGAAGGTTCTCTCTACCACGGCGACAAATAAAGAGCATCAGCTCAAACCAAACCTTGTTAACTAGGCCTCTGGGTGTGTTTTCATCAAAGGCATCGGACGAGTACAGCTTTTTCACATCGTTTTCATCGATGGGTGTGTAGTGTGTGGTATCACCAAATCCTTCCCGTTTCAGTTTCGCTTTGGTTGCATCAAATGCAAGATTTGCCTCGGCGAACACTGCTTCACTGCGCAGATCAATTGCTTTTCCTTTATTTTTCAAATATCTGTTTAATCCTGCCCTCAGGTTTTTTAGCGATCCGGTCTTGTACTGTTGTCCATCCTCTCGTCTGACTTCAGCGTAGAAAGTTTTCAACAATTGCGCGAGCCTTTCCTTTTCCAAGTTTTCAAAGTCTTCTCTAACGCCTTTGGCTTTCAAATATTGTATGAAAATAGACACGCTTGTGTCTGTGCTCCTACGCGTGGCATTAGCGTCTTTTTCATCCAATAATTCTCTAAATTCTGTCTCATTCAGCGTAACAAAACGCGAAGGTTTACTACCGGAACCAGACGCCATTTTCAAGATATAATGACCATGACCCGATGACCTGAATGTCGATCGTATTAATTTAATTAAACTGAATTAGTCTCGACTACATTTTTTACACGCTACAAGTGCGGTCGCTACACATCGGCGTATAATAGTATTAGCGCATGCTTTTAGTGTATTCGTGCGTAGGCTTTAAATGTGTTAAAGAGGCAGTAACCGAAATTGATCAAGTTCACTGACCATGTGTGGATAAACTTGGTCGCCAAGTTCACTTCAGTGACACAAGTTGCAGAATAATAGGTCTTTACCAATGCATTGCAAGTATAGGACGGAAGATTCAAACTGCATAATAATGGTTGCAATTGGTCATTGTATGGAAAAGAAATGGACAATACAAAAAGTGTGTACTAAATTTTACATCTTGACCTCAGATGACCTTTGACCTTGGTATGTGACCTTTGACCTCATTAACATATGAAGGTTTCCATGTTGCATCTATGACCGAGGTTTGATCGCAATTGGTCATTGTATGGAAAAGAAATGGACAAAACAAAAAGTGTATACCAAATTGTTGACACACACACACCCCCCCCCCCACCCCCACACACACAGACAGACTACATACACGAAGGATGCTGCCATAAGGTCTCTTCCTACGGACGACCTAAAAACTGACTTTTATTATAGGTTTTCCCAGTTAGTTTAACACTTTATTCATTATATTTCATATCTCGTTAAGTTTGAATTCGTCCCAAAATTTTGAAGGTTGCATTTGTTAAAGTAAATTTCGTCTTTGGTCAAGTATATTCATATTTTGCGCAATGAATTTCATTTAATGCTCATTTTATTTCGTCCTAACACACTTCCATTTCGTCTGATACAGCGGTAACCTACTAATGTATACATTTATTTTGTCTTTGATCAAATAGTTTCATATTCAGTTCACTTTATTTCGTCCCATGTGGAACGTCCTGCCTAGAAGCATGTAAAATCCAGCTATAGGCCTATACGTTTTATATATATATATATATTTATTTTTTCTTTCTTTCTTTCTTTCTTGTTCGTTCTTTTTTTCTTTTATTTCATATGATTTATATCACCAACTTTCTTGAATGACTTAATAGGACTTTGTGCAAGTTGTTTGCACTTCGGTGTGGTATCTTTAGATGGTAAAACCATGCAAAAACAATATCCACGTTTTCAGTTTTGTTTCAATATAGACCTATATCTAACCTGCAATGTAGGCCTATTTTTCTAACACCTGACGAATATATGTGATAAAAGTATTAAAAATAATGAACAAAGACGAATTATATTTGTGCATAGACCCGCTACCCATCAGGTGATACGAATTCAATCTTTCCTTGACGAAAAGAAATGACCAATGAATTAAATGAAATGGTCATACTTTGAAATATAATGCTCATTGACAAAATTTAACTAACAAAATGCGTAAGTCAGATTTTGGGGACGAATTCTAACTTAACGAGATATGAAATATAATGAAAAAAGTGTTAAACTAACTGGGAAAACCTATATTAGTAGTATTATTATATAATATCCATGGGAAAAGGTGAGAATAATAAACCATGCTGGATAGAACATTTGATATGCATTAAAATAAGTACAAACATGCCTAGTATTGGTTCAGTAATCCTTGAGATAGACTTTGAAAGTTGGGAAAGGTTTCTGAAAAATCTGTTATGTATATGGTAAAACCAATAGCCGTGTGGAAGTGTTAATCACTCTACCCATAGCATCAAATGTTCACCGACGGAACCGGCAAGCAATTCAACTTCATTTATTTACTTCAAAATATACCAAAACAGCCAGCCAACTCTTACAAGAAAACGGTAGCATATCTCCAGGGGAGTCAGAGTGCCCCCCCCCCCCCCCCCCCCCCCGACAGGTTTGACCGGGAAGAACAGCTAAAACTTGTATGTGTGGGTTTAGATTAACACTGTTAGTTAATTATCGAGACCAGCTTGATGACGCCACGTCGCGAGCCCCCTTCCTACGGCAAATAAAACAAGGTCTTCTAAAACAAGGTATTTACAAAAAACTGGTCAACATCCTAAAATGAAATTAACAGACGACAAAGGAATATCAATATGATAAAAGAAGATTTAGACATGTGTATGATGTATTTTAACAAAAACTCTTTGTTTTTATGCTGGGCCCACTTTTCTCTCTGGAACCCTCCATCGTCTGACTCATAGGCCTATATACTCTGAGCTTGTTCACGCAGCAGAATCAAGGTTTATTTAACACATTTGCATCCCAGCTATCATCGCCAGCTTCGGAAACAGCTTCCAAGAAATCCATCCCATAATCGCGGCTCATCCACCAGAAGACGATAATTTCCACTCGATAGAATGACGTTATAATTGCTGGTTCCCAATTTTAAATGCGAATCGTATTTAAAATTGGGAGCCATAATTATTTAAAACTGAGAACCAGCGTCCTTCTATCGAGTGGAAATCATTGTCTTTTCTTTGAACGTTGTTATCCCATAATAATCACACTTGGACCCCGGTAATTAGTTAGTGTCGGACAGTGTGTGGGAAGATCATCAGTGCAGGGAACCAGCGTAACCGTCTCTGCTCGCAAAATTGTATAAAGTTGCCGTTCTATTTGCAAATCCACTAAATTCAGTTAAACACGACGAATGTTGCAGATTTTACAAAACTGTATCATTTGTTTTATATTATTTAAACCATTTCTCCACAATTGTAACAACATATGTGTTCATATTTTCATATCCAGATCTAATATACATTTTAAAGCCATCTGGGTACAAATACTGATTAAAGATACATGAGAAAGCAATTCATAGACTCTACCAAAAGACCTAAATCTGAATTCAAATGTCAACATCCCAGGATGTTGACAAAAACTGGGTGTACGAGTGTTTAAGGTGACAAAAGGATGAGAAGACTTGGAATGGATCTGTTGAATTTTGTGGAAGTTAGCAAGAGGATCACTAGTGTATACATAGGCTAGTGTTATTCCGGGAAGGAAATCACCGAGACGTATGTGAGCTATATGTGGTGAAGTTATGGAAGAAAAAGAATTGAAAGAAAAAATATCATTATTTATAATTTAATTTAACTTCCAATGTTTAATTACGAGAAAAACGTACTTTAACTTTATGACAAATTTAAAAGTGCAACAAAATAACTTAGATTTCCCGGGGCGCGCACTGGGGGACCGTTTTGCCATGAACAAGTTGTCTGAAAGCAACGCATGCAATGCAAATGGTTTATCCACTCAATAAACTATAAACTATAGACTATAGTACTGCTAAATCGAAAATTAAAACCATTTTATCCAAATAAATATTTTTAAATGATCTGTATTGAAAAAAAGAATATGAAATGTGCAAACTAGAGTGTTATTAATATGTCTATTAAATTTGAGAGTAAAAAAAATTAATGTTAGATGACACCAAAAAAACCCATCCCTGCCGTGACTCGAACTCGTAAACTTTGAATGCCATCTGCGATGAAGGCAGTAGAAGTCCAACGCGCTAACCGATTGCGCCACGAGACGTGCTGAATATGGTTAAGTTTTTTAATTACATATAGTGTCGTTACAGGGTTATCGAAAATTAAAATTTTGATATTTAAACTTCATATTGTCCATTAAAGCCATTTATTTACGGTAATAGACACATTTGATATAAAATATCATTAAAATACTAATTTCGCACTGAATTTAGCGATATTTTACCAAACTACTGTACTAGTTAGTAGTAGGCCTACTGCCCACTCATATTAATAAAAAGCTCAAATTGCCTGAAACCACAGATAAAGTTCGTTTTTCTATCAATACTTCTTCCTTTATGTATAATACAATTTACATTATTAGTAAATACAATAATTGTAACGTTTCACGTCACCACTAGCTAATTGAAACAATAATAATGACCCTTGACCTTTCATTTGAAAGCTAAGGTGTCCGAGTTGACTCGTACACCAAAAAGTTCATCGAAATATTAAGTGCATTAATGGGGCCCTCACAAGTATCCATGTGAGCTGAGCGGCCCCTTACCGTGTGAAAAATGGGTGCGGACGGCGGCACACACGGTGGGCCGTTTCCCGTCCGTTGAACACGTTCAGGGGACTTTGCCGGCCACTGGAGTTTTGAACATGCTCAAAACTCCTGGCGGGTGAGTAAAAGCGGCGGCGAACGATGAGAGCCCGGTATGAAGACGGTATAAGGACGGCGCACCCGTTCGCATCCGTTTCGCACCCGTTTCGCGCCCATTCGCAGGGCGGTGATTGACGGTGGTGGACGTCGACCATCTTAGCGACGGACTGCGAATGGCCGCATGCAGCCTAGTAACCGTTCGCGGAACGGACACTCAGCAGGCATGTTGCAACTCTCTAAATGTAAAAGAGCTAAAACTCACTCTTTCGAGAGCTCTAAGAGGAACAGATCTTTTTTTAGAGTGAAATTCACTCTTAAAAGAGCGATTTTCACTCTAAAAAGAGTTAAAAATCACTCTAAAAAGAGTTAAAATCACTCTGAAAAGAGTGGAAATCACTATGAAAAGAGTGGAAATCACTCTTAACAGAGTGACAAATCACTCTGAAAAGAGTGAACTTCACTTCTTAGAAGAGCCGTCCCTCCTAAAGCTCTCGAAAGAGTGAGGTTTAGCTCTTTTACATTTAGAGAGTATTATAATGTGGTTCGTACGAATTCCGGAATACAAATGAAGCGGCGAGCTTGAGCGCTCAGCTTGAAAAGGGCGTTTTGATGATGTAATCAGACGTTTCGGCCGGTACCCAGGCGTTTCGACCGGTTAGGAACCGGTATGGAGGTGGTATGCACACGATGAGGACACGGTGAGAACGGTAAGCTAGAACTGTATGAGGCCGGTGATCCCGGGACAAGGCCGGTGAGGAGGTTTATGCACCCGGTAAGAACGGTAAGCTAGAAATGTATGAGGACGGTGAGCCCAGTACCCGACCGGTGACGACCCGGTATAGACCCTGTATATAACGTTATGGGCCCGGTGGCCACAACAAAAGATTAATGCGCCCGTTGACATTTTTTACTGATTGTTTGGACTCTGTTGTTTTTCTATTAGACGGTAAGGTGGCCGCCTGCCATTACCGCCCTGCGAACGGACGTGAAACGGGTGCGCCGTCTTTATACCGTCCTCAAACCGGGCTCTCACCGTTTGCCGCCGCTTTTACTCACTCGGCAGGACCCGGCAGGAGTTTTGAGCATGCTCAAAAGTCCTGCCGGGCGCGGATGGCCGGCAATGTCCCCGGCAACGTGTTCAACGGACGGGAAACGGCCCACCGTGTGACATCACCGTGTGCCACCGTCTGCACCAATTTGTCACATGGTAATGGGCCGGCCAGCTCACACGGATACATGTGAGTACAAATGTATTTTACAGACATTCCCGGAATGTGAGCGAAGCGGCGAGCTTGAGCGCTCAGCTTATACAGGGCAGTTTGATGAGGTTATCAAGGCGGTTCGGTCGGTACCCAAGCGTTTCGGCCGGTGAGGACCTGGTGAGGAGGTGGTATGAGCCCGGTTCCAGGCCGATAAGGACCCGGTATAGAACAGTATGAACCCGGTGACAAAAAATAAATCAATGCGGCCGTTGACATGTTTTGCTGATTGTTCACCGTGTTGGACTCTGTTGTTTTTCTATAAGACGGTAAGAGGCCGCCCAGCTCACACGGATACATGTGAGGGCCCTATAAGATGGAAAGCATCTTTTCTTCCTTTTCTTCCTGAAAAAAGAAGATGCAGACACTGACAATGAGGACTCTGATGATAGCCCCCCAAATAATGGATGCCTACCAGAGATCGCTGTGCTTATTTCACTTGAGAAAGACATGCTCATCCTATAGAAAACATCCTATTCCACAAAGTAGTGGTCTGTGTCAGAGCAAATTGAGCAAGGTTTAGTCTCGTTTTTCTATTGAAATTTTTCGCAATAACACATGACAGGCATCAAGGGTCAGGGGCCTATAGCCTATATAGAGGGGGTGTTGGCTTATGAGGAGAACTATAGTTATCTATCAATTATGATGATGATTAAAGGTTGAACTATTGATCCATTCTTTCCAGGTAAAACAAGATGGCTCCCAAACGGAGAGGGACACAGAAGCGCACAGCAGAAGGCCAAGATGTTGGATGCTCAGGGCAACAGTATACTCAAGATCAAGAAGACACCAGGGGCACCAAAAGAAGAACTCAGATGGATGCGCAAGAGGAGCTGACAGATTCTGGGGGAAAGCAATCTCAAGGTCAGAAAAACATAAGAGTTTTGTTGGGATTTTGTTTTTCAAAGATGTTTGTATCTATAAAATTTGTATGGTGTCCTTCGATTAAACCAAGATGCCTGATTTGGGGTGGGTTTTTTTGTTGTGTAGTTGTAAGCTCTAACATTGAACAAAATTACTCAAAATACAACAATCTCAGATTTGATAAGATTTTATTTGAATTAAAGAGGCCAACATAAACTCAATTCTCTGAATTCATCAATATGTTGATGAATCTATAACTATTCTATTCTACCAACAGGGATCATGACTGACAGAACCAAATTGCAAACGATCATTAAAAGAGTACATCCGACACTTCGTAGTCAATTGAATCTTAATGAAGAGTTTTTGATTGAGCTTAAGGCAACTGACCCAGAAGTAATATCAGACGAGGAGCATGACGAAATTAGAACAAAAACTGGAGCCAAAAGGATAGACCATTTACTTGACTCGATCAAGAAGAAGACAACTGGTGCTTACTTTTCGTTTATGGAAGTTCTTGAAAGAAAAGATGGTGATCTGTACAAGATCGTCAAAAATGTTCAGGACACAATTTTTACAGGTATGAAAACAATTTTGGAATAACAGGTAGAGCAGTATGTGCTGGCTAAAACCACAGGTCGCTGCTATCATTAGAATGCTTGATCATATCTAGTATAGGTTTTCCCGGCCAATTTGAAAATGTTATCAACCAAATTATCCTTCCAGTATTAAAATTTGTGCTTAATTGAATGATTATCTAAACATATATTTTTATTTCCTTATAACAGCATTCAATTTCATTTACATAAATTCTATTTTATTTTAACATCGACCAATTTCATTTTCAAATATTTAATTTCATTTTGACGCATTCTATTTACGTATTGAATCATCACATATATATTAAAACATTATGGTTTAATGGTCATAATTACATTTTCATTTTCATTTATACGCATTCAATTTAATTAATTCAATTTTGTAGATTCTATTAAAAACCAATGCGTTTGGTTCAATCAAACAGCATGTGTCTTAGGCTTTCACAGAAAAGAGGCCAAAAGTTGAGGAAGGGTTCAGGAACATTTTGATTCATTGTAAAAAGGGTAAAATGGTTATTGAGACGTATAAGACTGACGCTTGCAGGGGTAGGATCCGGATAGAAGGGGGGGGGGGGGGGGGGGGGGGGGGGAGTCCGAGTGTTTTCCTGCAATCGACTGGATGTAAGACGCATACAAAAATGTCTTTAAAAGTGAATAGGCACATACAATTTTAAGAACATGTCACATGGTTTTCATATAACCCATTTTCCACTAGTTCATATTGTCTAACAGTCAATGGGTGACATTCAAGGAAAGTCAATTTGAGGCCTATCCTGCTTATAAAAATGGTTGGTGGCGGAATTATCAATGTTTAGTTGCGGAGTGGCGGAGACCATTTAGGAGGGATGAAAACATGTTAATCAAAATGTTCTGTGGTAATTGGAGTTTTTTAGGTGAGGGGTGCAGAGGGGCCGTGAAATTTAGGGAGACACGTCCCCTCCCCACCCACCTCCACCAGGTTCCGCTGTCTGCATTATAGCATGTCTATGAAAATGTTCTTTATATCATTTCCATCATATTTTTAACAGTGTAGCAATTATTGGTTACACCAATGTAAACATTTATGCCTATCTTTCATCTTTCTCTTCTCTTTTCTCACATACATTTTGTATACATAATTGTGTATTTATTAAATATCATTAATTTGTGGATATGTTTGATAAGGTCTTTAGGGATTTTCATCACTGTGTTTGCGCTTTTTGGTTTTCGTTTGACGAATAATGATACAAATAATAAGGCATAAAATAGATCCTTTGGTATTGCTAAATCGAATGCATTAATCGGGTAATTGTTTGCATATAAATGAATACGAATGCACGAGATGACACGTGCCGCGATCACTTGCGAAGGTGACCCCCATTTTGTATTCGAGATTCGTTTTTATAATCGTTCAAACTTTGTTCACATTGAATATTGAAAAAATTGGCGGAGGAATTCTATCGTGGCGCAGTACCCTTAAATGAAACAAGCATAATTGATACTGTATACATGAAATACATTTTTCCCTTTTGGCCTGTTTCATGTTCGTCTACCTGTTTCTTGATCCATTTCTAAAGTAAAAATAGTTATTGTTAAAAAATAATGGTTATTTTGTTTTTTGTTTTTTGATTATTCATAATTCACATTAGGTGTGTTCCAAGAAAACCCTCGGTCCAATTTCAACTTAAAAGAATGTCAAGATGAGCTGAAGAAATTCTACCTAGATGAAATGGGTAAGGTGCAACTACTACCATGGGGACAGGAACCAGATGACATTGCAGATATGGAGGCCATATTTGTTGATCTGGAGCTAATCAAGAAAGAAACAGCTTTATCTTCAAAAGAAAGCACAAAGTTGGACAGTAATGAAAAGTTGGTAGCTCTAACAAACCGAGGACAAAGATTCAATAGGGTTCTAGTTCAAGGTGAAGGAGGGAGTGGTAAAAGTACCTTACTTGCTAATATTGCATACAAATGGGCCTCGCAAAATCCCCAGTCCCCATTATCACAGTATCAATTGGCATTTATACTCGGTATGCATGAAATACAAGATAAGAATGCCAATTTCATAGATCTTATCTTCCAACAAATTCTACCAGAAGATAGTAAGGTATCACCAGAAGGCCTCAAAGATTACATTGGAAAACATGCTAAAGATGTATTACTCTTAGTTGATGGTCTAGATGAAGATAGTTCAAGCACACTTTCAAATAAGTCTGGTGAGGTTACACAGGTATTGCATAACAGGAGGTTACGTGATTCGTGTGTAATTCTCACAAGTCGTCCCCACAAGGTAGATGATCTAGGAGACTTTCAGAGAAATTATGTGCATGTAAACTTGACAGGTTTCTCTAATCAAAACATTGTGCGCTACATTACCAAAATTGTACAAAATAGAGTCAAAATTGAAAGATTGCTTGAAAAGCTAAGACAGGAGCCCCATCTCGTGGCCATGGCAGCTACACCAGTCCTTTTGCTAATGATCTGCCTCCTTTGGAAGGATCAATGTACTTTACCAGATACAAAGACACAACTGTACCAAGAAACAATGAATTATCTATGGCGAAGATACCAGAAAAAGATTGGATTAACGATTATGTGTGAGTTACAGGGAAAGAACATGGATCCTGAACTGGCGACCCTTTTGTACAAATCGGGTAAAGTGGCCTTAAATGGCATAGCACCATTGCAGGAGACCGAGGAGAGGGTTATGTTCACTGATAGGGATATTGGAGAGGATACTTTTATCTTAGGGTGCAAGGTTGGGATAATAAGTAGAGAGCGTTTGAGATCAAAGCTGAATGTAGTGTCATCTGTCACATTCTTGCACAAAACCTTTCAGGAATTTTGTGCTGCTATGTATCTGGCTAATTTGTACGAGCTTGACAGACCGGAATTTGATAGATATTTACAAAAACTACATTATATGGATAAGAAACGTACCATACGTACAAAACCAGGTGTTCTGGAATTCTGTTGTGGTATCAAGCCTGAGATAGCCCCTGTTGCGATGAAGCATACTGCAAGCCTTACATGTCAATGCAGCAAAAGGTATTATACTTGTCATACCTTACTCCACTTTCCAATGTCACTTGGACTACGCTGTGTCTTTGAATGTCAATTCACCCAGAAAGAATGCTTGAATTATCTTCAAATGTTATACTCCAACCACAGCAATGTTTCCCTTCGCATTTCACATGAGGACATAGCACCTGTATTATACCTGTTGAAATTGATATCATTCCCATCATTGTCAAACAATCATCTCTTTTTCCCTAAACTGAGACACCTGCATATAAAAATAGGGTTTACTCCATGGCTCCATAGACTACTGAAATATGCACTAAACTTGGTCACATTAAAGATTAACCTTAGTAGAACTGCTAATATTGACACCTCAGATCTAATCCCATTTTATGAAGCAGTGACTGGCCTACACCGTGTGCGCCTCTTGGTTATGATACACAGAGTACATATCTATAGCCCAGATATCACAAGTATGCTGCACATGATGCTTTCTCACACCAAAGAAAACATTAGAATGTTTGGCATGCATGGTTTTCAATTTGATTGTAAAATTATGGCAGAATTTCTGGATATAAATCGTTCCCTGACAATATTGATGTTGAGTGCCCCAAGAAATTTATTTGAGCAGACAGCAATCACAGAAATACTAAGGGTTTTCCCAAATCTCAAGAAACTGAAATGTGTAGCACTGCAATATTACAAGATTAGTGGTGATATTAAGAACTTGAAACCCATTATCTTACAATTGACGTCTTTGTATCTGAGATTCAACCAACTAGATGAAAAGCATATGATTAAATTATTCTCATTTCTAAATAGGGAACATAAATTAGGATATTTATCACTCAATGGCAATCCAATAACTGTGGCATCAATGACCTCTCTTGTACAATGTCTTCCTGTTGGTCTTGAGACGCTATGTCTAGAACAGACAGATTTGAATGATGAGACAGCTTGTATCTTGGCTTCTCATCTCAAGGATGGATCTACCATTCGCACCATTGGCCTTTATGGAAACCCAGATATTGGAACAAAAGGGCGAGATGCTTTACAAGGGTTACCTATACTAGAAATATTGTTGGACATCAGATTTCCCCATTAAGAAAAGGAAATGAGGATGGCAAGATAATTTATAGAAAATAACAAAATATCTTTAGTATATATTCTAAGCCAATTTTAAGACTGTCTGTAACCTTTTCACCCATGCTTTCAAGCATGGGGTATTAGTTTGGTTTTCGCTCAGGGATGTGGTCTGATAAGCAACCTAAGGGCATGTGAGTGAAAACATATTTGTGTATGAAATAACACACCTTTTGTTGATTTCAGCAATTTTAGTGCAAACAATGAAAATAAAGTGCCAAAGTTGGTTTAATTTCATGTTTGATTGGAGGAATTCCATTCAATATTAACAAAGTTATGATTGTTACTGTAAAAATAACATATTCTCACTTCTGATAAAAGATAATGTAACTTACCTGGGGTAATAATAGACCACTACACAAGTGTTATCTACATTGTGCCAAATAAGGTATCAGCGTTCATGACTGGCTATTACTCAGCATGATCAGTTGTGTCAGCAGGGGAGCGGGGAACACGCTGTGTGAGTAAAATCATAAATACTGGCCTATAAGACAGCCCAGGTTTGGAAATGTTGGATGTCAAATGTGAATCACTGCTCTGGTAAATTAGTGTATTATAAGTTCATATTCAAAGACCGTCTCTTTTCGGTCAATCTGTGATTAAATTGTGTGCTTTGTATATATAATTTACGGAAGTTCATTATATGGTTTTATCATTGAGATTACAAGGAATGCCAGGCAAATTTTTTGAAAGAGTGTTTTGGCTTTGTGGAATATTGTAAGGCATCCTAGAACGGGTCCGTGTAGCTTAGGCCTTTGCCACAATAATGTCTTGTGTGCCTTTTTGTTTAAATTATTGTCCTTGTTAAAGTTTTCATTGTATTTTGTAGTAGATAACCACCAGACTAGTCAAGGAAGAATCGGGTATAGGAAACAATTTCTAAGAGACACTTAGAATCCTTTTAGTAAGAACTCTGAGTTCTGTATAAAGCTATACTTGTGGCATTGCTCCCCAAGAGAGATTGTTAATCCTGATACTTGCTAAATTGATGGCCTACCTTCTTCACTAAATAAGTAATTTTATCAAAAATATCTGAAGATTAAGATTTAAATGGTTATCTGGTCAAACTTGAACGATAGGTATACTGTATTAGCTCATAACAAACCAAAATGAGCATCAATTGCGAAAAATATTACTGTTTTCCACACTGAAAAGTCCAATCTACTATAAATATGTAACTGAATTTAAAGATTCAATTATGGAGAGGCTGGTTTATTTCACTATTTATTATCAGCAACTTTACTAAGAAAGTACAATTTCACAGTATGGATTGTTATTATTTTGGTTCAATAATTTCAATGCAAAAAATATTTCGCACAAAATAAAAAGTTAAAAATTGACATCATGAAATAAGTTTTGAAAAAGCAATAAGAACATCAAATTATCAGTAATGACAATTCTATGTGCTTGGCATAATAAAAAGAGGTTTTGTTTCATTTCAATTTTGGAATAGCTGGCAGTATGTAGTTTTGATTGCAATTAAAACTTCTTTTGACTTTTCTTTGACCAGGCATGCCAGGGATACACTTTAACCTTAAATAGCATTGTCTCAGTTGTGGACATGGAATAAAACATCCAAAGCGGGGTCGGAATTGGATTAATCTGGAAATAAAGCTAAACATAATGTAGGCCAATGCATCCTTTAGGCCAGTGGTTCCCAACCTCTGGGTTGCGACGCACTTTTGTGGGGTCACGGACTAGCCTAATTTAACCAAATTCTATGTTGTATCATAGTAAACACACATGACTTTGTTCTGTAAGGGGTCGCACTCTGATGCTGGTTTCTGGAATGGGGTCACCACTAGAAAAAGGTTGGGAACCACTGCTTTAGGCCTATAACCTTTTTTTCGCACCGAGTAATGGCACCGTTAAAATAAGTTATAGGTATTTATCCTCCAACTTTGACCAACCTAAAGAGCAATTTCATCTTTAAAAAAATGAAATGATTAAAATCGGTGCCTTCCATTTATTTAATTTTCTATCTTTATAAATGAAATCATCTTGGGCATGGGTTATACCTTTTAAAGAGACTTTTTATTATTACTGCATCGTTCAAGGCATTTAAAAATCTATATTATGTAACCCGTCACATCAAACCATACCTATTTTATCCAATGTCTGATTTTAACATTATCAAAACATGCAAATATCAAGCTTTAAATTGATACCTCATAATTAAAATTTAGCCTTAAGAATCAGGAAATATTTACTTCATATCTAAGAAGAGGTATGTTTTAATGTGATGGGTCACATATACCAGTTTGTAAACCATGCACCACCATTACCAACACTTTTAAGCACCCTTACTTATACTTATGGAACGGTATAAAAACCACCGTTTTGTGTTTTCTTCATTTAACAAAAATCCCCTTTATCGGCAAATTCACAAATAATTATGGCAAAACTATGCTCTGTTTTTTCCGCAAAATCTCAAGCCTTTTAATGTACCACCCTTTTCAAATAAAACATGAAACCTGTTTTAAAGAAGCAATAGGCCTAAGTAAAGAAAACTTTGCATTGTCTGTCATCCATCAATCAATAGGCAATCTAAATGTGTGTTGCTTTAGAAACTGTTATGGACCACAGATAGTCACTATCTGTTATGGACATACATGATTTCATGGCAAAATTGTATGCAATCCTTACAAATGAGATTGTGAATTATGGAGTTTCCTGCTCTTTGGAGACTAAGAGAGTCTATCCCTTTTCAGAATTACAAATTTTTCCAAATGAAAAAAGGTACCCTTTTTGTGAAAGATACACTTTGTTGCACACTAAAAAAAGAAACACTGACAATTATGAATGGTTTCATGTATATCTTTTTTTCCCTGGACAATATTTAAGAGTTATTATTTTTACATTATATTATTCTAAAAATACTCCATTGATTAAAGCATACTTGAATCATCATTTTGATTGACCTTTAAAACAACTCTCAGGTATAATGCTAAGGATTCAATCTCAAGGAAATGTATGATATTTGACTTACTGATATTATACATTTATGTACACAATTTTATTTTTGATATTATACATTTATGCACAGAAATGTTTTATTTTTGTTAATAAATTTGTAAATAAAATGTATAATTGGGTTTGTGTTATCTTATTATTTCAAAGGTCTTTGTTAAAGGTGTATGTTCCGATCACTTTTTTGGGGCTATGATTTTTTTTCACATCAAGATATTTGATATCAGAAGAATCCCCATATTTTCCCATTATGTCTGTAAAATCTTAGGGGCCAGAATGTTCCATTTAGATATTATGGGCTAAAATGTGGTGAATTACTGCCAAAGGTGGTTAACCACCAGCCAGTTTGTGTACTTTTCAATGGGCAAAGGTTTTGTGACCTTGTACTTCTAAAATAAGAACCATTGAAGTTATGCAACTCAAACTTTGGAATGTGACAAATTGAAGGATGACCTTCCTTGTGAAATATAAAACATTAAGTTGAAAATCGGGCCAGCAATCAGAACATCTACCTTTAAGGGAGGACTGAGAGATTGTCGAGAAAAAAGGAAATTTGGAAAAAAGTAATTGTTTGTAAATGAGGCAGCAGCTAATTTGAATTAAGAGCACAAATGCGGGACAAGGGTCAAAATAAGTCAAATTTAGAACAAGTCTTATTTCTGACTTTTGATACATCTCGTATCTAACCAACCACACTCGAATTTATGAAAATAAAGAATTCAACTAAATTTTGAGTTATTAAATTTTCATTTACTCTATTGATTTGTTAACAAAACCAAAACTTTAATCCCATAACTTGACTATTTTGCATTTGATGTTTTGAGACAAAGTGATTTTCAATATCTGTAACTTTAGTTTGGAATGTGATATGACATTGACTTTGGTACCAAAATGTCCCTTAATATTTGCATATTATCATGATATCAATAACTCAATATTCATATTTCTCTCATTGTGCCTCATTTACTCGCGTTGGGTCACAAATTTCTATTTTTCTAGCCGTCAATTTAATCAGATTAATATTAGGATTTACATAAATTCAGACTTAGGGGTATTCTATCATGAGCTATATGTTCTTGATTCATTCAAATCATGACAAAATGACAGCCCCTCAAATAAACGAATCAATTATGGTACAATATCAAACTTACAACATAATATCATCTGGTTGTCTGCACCTTGGATAAAAGAGGAGGAGGAAACACAACGCTATGGACCTCGTTAACTAAATCCCTATTTCTATTCAACTTTACAATAGATTCGACATTCCTGAGTATCCTCTGTGTGCAATCTATTTGCTGCTCTGGTATCAGGGCGCACAGCACTAAATCACTCCTCGTTTTGTGTAATGGTAGTAAGTTCCGGCAAAAACAAAAAACGATGTCGTGATAAATTGTGGTCCTTTGGGAATAAGTTTGGCGTGAGGGATAATCTCTTGTACTTTGCTCAGGATATTGCAAAATAATGATTTTCGATTGTACCGACAATTTATCACGCGGATGAACACACATGCTCGGAGGCGGTCAGAAGGCAAGCGTCCGGGCTGAAAATAGGGGTGGCGCTGTTTAAATGATCATATCGTAAAATCTAATTGGAAGGCGTATCCGTTCTTGATGATTTAATAACATTTTAATATTTGTTTGTTAGAATAAAGCATTCGAGACATTCCAAAAAGAGTTACTAAGGACACAAATTCGTGACTCTTTTAGATCTATTTTACATGTAATCCAGTTTATTTAGTGCTGTGCCCCCTTGCAACACAGTGGTGAAACTCGGATTATACTAATTTGCATTGATTTTGAGTTTGAAAAAGAGGTAATTTGATCTGATTTTTAAAGAAAAAAACATTTCTGCATATGCCATGCATTAATATCATGAACATGACTGGGAGCAAAAACGGTTGAAGAACATCATTTTACTACAAATTGGCTTGTTTTGATTTAGCCGCAATAATGGACCCCCTTGCCATGGTTATCCGATTATAGACCTACATATCTAAGCTTGTTTTCTCAATCAGGGGGTTTAACAAATAAAGTCAATAAATTGTTGTTTAAAACACGTTTGTTATTTATATCAAATCATATCGGGATCGGGGGGTTAAGTTTGGTCTAAATTAAGACAAAAATGGGGCTTTCAAAGTATCAACATGTCAATAACAGTACTCTGGGCAATTCCCTAGAGGATAAAACCTAAAACAAATTGCATTGTGAAATTCCCTGATATACAATACATTATGCTTGACTATGCTTGACAGATAAAAAGACGATTTAGTGCTGCGCCCCCATAACCGACTGGAGGGTCCTGCATACATTTTGCTTAGTATTACTATCTGAGAGAAATTCCCTAAATCTTACTAGAAGCTCTGAAGCACTATTGATTGGAAGCGCAATTTGTTAAATACCAAATGAATATGTGGGAACTTCAATGAGAAATAAAGTTTTGATAATATTATTAACATATTTTGACAAATGGAACATGATGAAATTGCATTAAATATCAAAACTCAATGTTTCGGTTATATGCGGATAATCAAAGTATTCAATAATTATAGCTAAATAAAGATAAGTCACAACCCCATGTTCAATTTGAGTGCACCAGACGGTCCCTTCTTCCTATAGTACATCACAGAAAATCAAATTTTATAAGCAAATGATACTCTGCCACAATTAGCAATCGGTCCATATACTTACGAGGGTCGTTCAATAAATAATGAAAGTGATCATGGTATGGGATGCATGAGTGATTCTATTGAGGGATAATGTGATCAATACAAAGTATGAACCTTTATCTTTCAAACAATACAGTTTTGGATTTATAAGTGTGAACTATGACGTCATAGCATTGTCTCAAAGTAAGTACACTTGGGACACTGCTAAATCAGTTATTTGGCGGAAAATTTGAATTGTTTGTATGAAACATGTGGTAAGAAGATTGCATAACATGACACCAGAAGCAGGTAAATCCGATTTTTTTCCCGCTTAAGTATGATAAAAAAAGACAATAACTTTAATCCCTGTGTAATGTGAAATATGTATTATAAGAGCAAAAAGTAAGGAGATGCAATCGAATAAAAAGTATACAAATATCAGTATTTCAAACAGCCAATTTTCATTGAAAAATGCCTAGTCAGCGAATCACTAATATTGCGGAAAAGCAGAGGTAAGTGTGTGTTCTAACTATGTGCTAAGTGTTATCTGTTTTTATGCTTGTATTGCCGAGATATACGCAAATGTATCAATCACCCCATTTTTAACATATTACATCCAGCCAAATAATTGACAGATTTCAGTCAGTGTCTGAAACCTATTGTGTTTATGTTAATGACATTATATAACCAAAGGTATCGAACAATCCAAAAGTGTATTGTTTGAAAGACAAAGGTTCATACTTTGTATTGATCACATTATCCCTCAATAGAATCACTCATGCATCCCATACCATGATCACTTTCATTATTTATTGAACGACCCTCGTAAGTTTAACACGGTATGTCTTTTCATTGGATCTCAATATGAGTGACTACAAACATAGAACAGGTTTTTTTTCGTGGCCTAATCTTAACATAAACTGGACAATTGTGGGACCCATACGCACTCGCACAGAAAGTTAGGGGTCCATAGAGATTATATTTCCATCAAGGTAATCCACAGAACTTATTGCTTTGCACTTTTAAACCTGTGTGATTTTATTACTTTTCTAACTGCAGCATTTGGGCCATATGGGGAAAGAAAATCATAGGAAAAATCAATGCGCAATTCGTGTAATCCTGTAGTAGTTCCGGAAAAGTACAAAGACTAGGCTTGTAAATGTGAGGTTTTTGGGCAATTTGTTTCTCCGGAGATGGTATGTTTGTATTTAAATGAATAAATGGGACCTATCCGTTGAACCTACAATGATAAAATACGATATTTCTAATTTATCGACCTAAATAGTGCCCAGGGCATAAGCACCTGCATAAATGGTGAACAGGCATGCCAGAAAATGTGAAAAAAAATGAGGGCGCTATGTGCAGGTCTGTAGCGGAAAATTTAGGTTAATAACCTCTCATGAAACAAGGCTTAAATTAAAGTTGAGATGTTACTGAAAATGGTCATAGGTGACAAGTATGCCATAAATGTAACCGGACGGTAAAAAAGGTATCTTGAAATACGGCACTTTTACACGTATTTCAATGAGAAAGATATTTGGTGTGGTGCTCCCTCATCTTGCATTCAACTCACATGCCTTTTCACCGAATGTTATACTTTTCAAATTTGTGTATGGTGCTATAAAACAAACCTATTTCATGTATAACGTACATGAAACTAAATTGTATAATTTTTCTACTCTAACAGTGCCGGGTAAGCTTTAGAATAGAACTCCGAAGTGTCTACCGGGTGGTTCAAAAAAAAGTTGACCCAAGTTCAAGGTAATTTTTAAACCACATTTAAAGTTTCAGAGAATTTGTTTACTTAATCATGATCAGCAGTAAGTTTTGAAATTATCCTGATAACATGGTACATTTATCTTGGTTGGTTCTTCCGATATGGTTCATTACAGAAAGCATGCACAAAACTGCCTTATCCACGGGAGCATCCTTAAGTAGAGATGGAATGCACAAAGTGGACTTACACACGTTTAGTCACAAATTGTAAAAATAGGAGAAAAAGAAAAAAGGAGACATCTGAAACATCTGTCTGGTGCTTGACATTTCCTACCTATAAGTCTCTACGTTTATTTGTTGAATGTGAATGGCACATAAGCATAGAGATTGGGATACTTTGTCAGGGCGGGCTTTTCAATTCTGAAACAAGAGCATACTGTTTTGTTGAAGACAAAACTAAATGACACTCCCATGGACAAGTCAGTTTTGTACATGTTGTCTGTAATGAACCATATCTGAAGAACCAAACAAGCTAAATGTGCCATCTTTTCATGATAATTTCAAAACTTACTGCTGATTAAGACTAGTGAACACAAATTCTCAGAAACTTTAAATGTGGTTGAAAAATTACTTTGAACTTGGGTCAACTTTTTTTTGAACCACCCGGTATAGCAACAACAAAAAAGAAAAAGGACTCAACCGACTGACACACTTTTTTTCTCCATATTTGGGCAAACAAACCTCTTTTTTGTGGGCCAAGTAATCAGGAAGAAAACTGATGGGGAAGAATACCCCCCCCCCCCCAATTTGACCTTTGTTTTATTCACAAAAACATGCACAGGAAGTAAGGGTTAAGGCACTTTCAGTGAATTCAAAACAACATTTCGAATTCATTCGTGACATACATATCTGTCTGCACATCTACAAGATACCCATATCTTTAGACTGTCCAAGTCATGTCATGGCATATAACATAGCAACATTGTATATGCATGGGATCTTATCAAATACGTGTCTGTCAAACGGTGATGCCTCTTTTCGATGATAATACGCATCTCCCCGCATGGTTTATAGTAATGAAAGTTAAAATGCTTACAAGTTTCTATTCCATGAATGATTTGGTTCAAATGCATGTTATATTTCAAAAATCAAATTTAGCAGGGTGCAATTGGATATGACTGTTGTAACAAATTGTGACCCGTCACATCAAAATGGACATGTGGGTGGCTCGAGTCAAATCTGAGTTATTGGTATGACTTGAAAGAGCACCTTTTAAGCTTTGAAATGATACAATGTTAAAGGTAATCCGACTTGGTAATCACAAGATATGATTTGAAGAAGCAGCAACATTTGTTCTATCATTTTCTTTATATTTCACACCAAATATATTGGACTCTATCTCAAAACTGTGTTTGCCGACAACTTGTCCTTTATTGATGTGACTGGTCACAATTATGTAGTCTAAGAAATACATAACAATACTAAATGGCATTTATTGTAATGATCAGTCTTATATCAGAAACAATGAAGAAACATAAGGCCAAGAATGAAAAAACTGTCTCACATACCCCGCGCGCATAAGCATGTGGAGTCACCTTTGCTGCATTTAGAAAAGGCACAATAAAAAAAGAATTTCCACATTTTTTCTATATATAATTTTTTTTTAAATCGCATATCGTATAGCTACTTTCCAAAGTGTATATGAGTGAGACAGACCTTTTTGTGTGCATAACCATGATGAAGATGAAGATGATGAAAACTATCAAGATTATATTGATTTTTACCAAAATTATGTACCCTATTTGACTCAATTGACCGTATTTCCAAAAACTCTACAGAGGCACTGTCATAGGAGATGAATCCACTATCGCTATAAGCAACATGGCAGGTGTTTAGTTTCTCCCTTAGCTGAATAACTGGAAGGCACCAACCAATTAGATCTGCCGTGTCCTCCATGTCGTTGTTGTCGGGTCAAAATAGGCCAAATCAATGAGCGCTGATTGTGCCAATGTGGACATTACGATGACCGGTCTTATTAAAGGGAAATTAAACTATGGCAGGGAATTCTCGTAGAGATGCGCGTGAATAGGACGGCGACTCTCTAAGGGGGTTGGACGGCATAAAAGGGACAGTACTGTGAAGGAAGGAAGTCAATCGATTGTGTGACTTGGGTCAATAGAAATGTGTTTTCTATAAACCAAGTTAAATATGTAGGTATATATAGTTTGATCAGTTCCAAATTGGCGAGCCTTCTAATAGCAGCGTATTTTAATACTGAAGTATTAAAATACTGAAGGGTATGGGCGCACATGAATGCAACAAGCGCACTTAATGTGCATCATATGTGCGACGTGTGCGTACGAAACTCCTATAGGTCGGCCCGTAGTGACGTCATATGTCGTTTCTTGATGTAAACAACAGTCACTTACAGGGCTTCACACGATCACTAGGAACGATCTTGTGTATGGTTGTAAAGATCGTAGAAACTGATGCATTCAAAAGTTTTGCTTTGTTGTCAACGGCAAATAACAAAAATACCCGGATGACCGGGGCGACCTTTACTGCGCATACGTAAATAAAAGGTCTCAATTTCTAATTATGGTAATGAGCTCAGCAGTATCATCATTAATACAACTATGCCACGAACACACAGAATAAAAGGTCTGTTGCCGTCAAAGAAAATATGCAAGGAATTTATGTAGACTTGCTTCAAGTCCATCAGACACAAACAACGACGGTATGGTGTTAAGTCAAAAAAAATGAATTCAAAATGTAAAAAAACAACAACAATGTAACATAAATTATCATGTTTCAGGCTTATAAAACCCATCCGGCACGTAAGTTTCATCATAAATAACCGCACAATTTTTCGAAAATTTTACCTCATTCAAAGGTAAACTAAGTCTATACCTAAGCAGACGACAAACAGTTCCCATAGCGACATCAAAACATGAAAGCATGGCAGCTAAAGTTCCCTGATAATATGGCCTCCGATCTGCAATTTGAGTTTCACCCCTGTCGATACACTCTATATGCAAAACCCCAAAATATTAATATGATACGATATATGATATGTGAAAATATTGGTGTTATCAAATTTATGATTTTCCCAAACTTTGCAATTATTTTTAACCAAGTTCAGAAAATGTCACATAAATTGAACCATTTTGCCGAGTGCAATAATACAGGTATTTCTTGTGCCAGGGCAACGAGGAAGTGAAGACTCCTTTCTGGAATCCCTGTGATCAGGCATGCCAGGGGAACAATTTAAGATATTACCGAGTAAAATTGGAGAAAGGTCGTTTTTAGACAAACAAAGGTCAACAACTTTGTTACAATTCAATTTGAGAGTTTGGGAGAATACAGATTCAGCAGATTCTTTGACAAGTAAACCTATAATGTTGTGCAAAGTTATGGAAAATGTTCTCTTCATGCCGGTAACAACACCTTTCATCAATATAATAGTAAATCACATTGTTTTCTGAACTGTTTCTAGAATCCCTGTAATCAGGGGAACAATTTGAGATATTACTCAATACAATTTTGAGAAAGGTCGTTTTCAGACAAACAAAGGTCAACAACTTTGTTACATTTTTGAGAGTTTGGGAGAATACAGATTCAGCTAATTCTTTGACAAGTGAACCTATAATCTTGTTTATAGTTATGGAAAAATGTCCTCTATACCGGTAACAGCTTGTAATATACAGTAAATCACATTTCTACAACTGCAATACATCTAAATCAAAGTGAAATTATAAGAGTATAATTAAGAGAAATGAACCTGTAAAAGTACCTTGTTAACGAAGTATGCAAACCAACAGGTTTCCAACATTGGGTGTATGGATAAGGGGTCCAGAGGGGGAGGTTAAAATGTGTCAGGCAAAGATAGAGGGCAGTCTAACAAAATTCAGTGTGCCAAAATTAAAATTGTCCTCTGCCTACCAAAGTATTTATTTATGAACGCTTCATTAAACAGTGATTTGTTTTGGCGACAAATTCAAAATTAGTGATTTTCAGACAAAAGCTACATATGCATTGATCACCAGCCAGTGCACATGAATAAAATGAACATTTTGGATGCCATAGCCTGCAAACCCCAAAAAATAAAATGCCCAATCTTCATCAATGACAATGAAAATACCCACTGTTCCAAGGGCCCAACTAACATGTTTATCTTTTTTTGAGGCCAACAATTACACCTCTTTTTAAATTTGTTTGAAAATATTTGTTAAACGTTTAGAAACATTTTTCAATTTTCAACGTTTAGAAACATTTTTGATTTTTTTTTAATTAACAAATTTCAATATGTTTTTCAAAAAAGGTGTAATTGTTCCCCTCAAATATAGAAAAAGAGTTCCGTTGGGCCAGTGGTGTTTGTTTTTTTAAATTTGTTAACACATTTACTTTAGAAATTTTCAAGAATTTTTGGAAAAAAACCCACCTGACCGACCATTCGACCCAACCTGATAGGGTCTGTTCACCCTTAGGCTGGGTTCACATAGGAGTATACGGTATTAAAGTTTGAGAGAGGGCAGTCTCGATCGAACTAGTTTACTCCATGAAACGGAAGTGACATACTTGTTTCGGTTGCTCTCTGGGTAGCATCTTACTGCTATTGACAACCGCGCAATGGGCCAATCAGCGGCTTGCATTCAGCCCCGCGATTTTTGGGCCTGGCACCAGTGCCTTGTGTTTTCATAATGCTATCGGTTTGCTTGCTGAGAGGATGGATTAGAAACGAGCTCTGGGATTGATTTCAAGAATTTAGCTGTTTGTTCAACGATTGGTGTTAGCTCGGATATCTTTACCTGCTTTCGTTTACTTTCGTTTACTTTCGTTTACTATCTTTTGGACAATCTGCTTTCCTGTTTTCATCCCGTGAGTTTCTTTTCCACGCTTTATTTAATATATCAGTAGCAATCTTAACATTCTTCAGATTTGGTCAGTTTTAAACAACAACATGGGACCAAAAAGAGGCACGAAGAGGAAGGCAAATAACTCAATTCCTCGGCCAGCCTCTTCTCAACCTAATTCAGGGCAAAATAACAACCCTCAAATTCGTCAAACAAGGGCACAAGCTAGAGCCATATCAAACTTGACTGTTGATGCGGGTGCTTCAACCTCCAATTCTACCCCGAATCCTACGCGAGGAAGAACCAGAGCGAGAGGATCGGGCACTGGTCGTGGTACTACCCGGGCTACGAGTGTATCTCGTCCACGGTCAGCAGCGCCTAGATTGCCACTGCTAAGCAATAATCCAGTAAATGCCGCCACCGCTATCAACGAGCTTGTTGGAGATGGACGACGAGCTGTGTTTAGTAGTGATGTCGATGCAACGCGAGCAGATTCGATTGTTGTTGAAATATCGAATGATGAGCGGAGAGAGTTTGAAAACGACGAAGAAACTACACAGAATGAACCAGGGCCGAGTCATCGTTCTAATGAAGAATCTCCGAGGATTTCCAGTTTGTTTTTTGGGCCGACCACCGCCAACAGTGCAAGTGTGAGCCAGAACCACAACATTGGGACTGGAACTGGTGAGTTTTCTAACAATTTAAGTTTTTCTGGTTATGACAATAACACAAACAGGAACACGTCTGATTTTCAGTCAAATTCTAATCTGGGTAATACTAGGC
The DNA here is from genome assembly GCA_035610835.1 of Ophiura sarsii. Classification (NCBI taxonomy): domain Eukaryota; kingdom Metazoa; phylum Echinodermata; class Ophiuroidea; order Amphilepidida; family Ophiuridae; genus Ophiura; species Ophiura sarsii. The sequence continues at coordinate 60,309,629 of CM069453.1, forward strand.
AACGAATTTCGTCAATTTGTTCACCTTTAGGGGATGAGCTTCCAAACGCAATTAAGGACAAAATAATTCGCGGGGAATTCGTTGAATTTGGCGCCCTTATTGATCCAAATTTTGTGGATAATTTCCAGTCCACAAATGAGATGGCTTTACGTATCAACACATCTGGCCAAATAGTGTTTAAGGAGTCAAAAACTACACGTAGAATTACAACAATCAATGGGTGGACCACTGCCTTTCTTGTTTTTAGCGCAATCTACTTAAGAGCTCATCCAAACCGAACCCAAGAATTGTTGAAGTACGGCCATATAGTTCGCACGGCTGCTTCTAGGTTCAAGGGTTGGGGTTGGAGGGACTACGATATTCAGTTTAGGCTTAAACAACAGCGCCACCCAGAAGTTTCTTGGGCCTCGATCGATGGGGAACTCTGGACATTGTATGTCGCGGTCCCTACTTCCTTCAACTTGAGCAGTGATAATTTTCGTGGCTCAAGTAAAGCAGGTTCCCAACCAAACGCATCCCGCGGTGCAGCGCCAAATGCACCATCACAGTCCCGCAACAATTTTAACAAAAGCGGTTCCCGTAAAGGCGTATGCTATGCCTTCAACAGCGGTACATGTAAACGTAACCCCTGTTGGTTCAACCATGTCTGATCCTTATGCCAAAAAGAAGGACATGGATCAAACAAGTGCACCAACAAACGGTAATTGTGTGGCATTTTACCCACAACCAAAAATGGTGCCCTGTTCATCTGTTCACTCGTCCACAAATTGTATTTGTTGCAAGTACCCATCTCCTATCATTTTACATGAACTTAATTATTTTTTAAACCTGTATCCTAATGAGATTGATGCATCTAGAATCCGGGATGGTTTCACATATGGTTTTGAATTAGGTTTTCAAGGTGTTAGGCGTGCACATGAGGCTTTGAATTTAAAATCGGTACTAAATGATCCTCCTACGGTATTATGCAAATTACAAAAAGAAATCAGTCTCGGGCGAATGGCGGGACCTTTCGATAGTTCTCCTTTGCCTAATTTATTTGTTTCCCCGATTGGTCTCGTTCCTAAAGCTGAACAAGGAAAATTCAGACTAATTCATCACTTATCTCATCCAAAAGGGGAGTCAATTAATGATGGGATTGATCGTGACCTTTGCACAGTACATTATGCCAACTTTGATGATGCTGTTAACCTAGTGGTCAAGGCTGGTAAAGGCGCTCATTTAGCAAAAGCAGATATTGAATCAGCATTTAGACTCCTCCCAGTCCATCCAAATGATTTTGTTTTACTAGGCATTAAATTTCAGGATATGTATTATGTCGATAAAGCCCTTCCAATGGGAGCATCTTGCTCACCCGCATTTTTCGAAATGTTCTCAACATTTATTGAATGGGTAGTCAAAAGGGAGTCCAATTCAGATTTAGTGACACACTACGTTGATGATTTTTGCTTCGTAGGCGACTCGGACATCGCTAGTAATTTTTCTTGTCAAAAAATGGTCACATGTTTCGAACGAATTTGCGTAAAATTAGGAGTTCCATTATCTGTAGCTAAATCTGTGAGCCCGACTTCCAGACTCACATATTTAGGTCTGGAAATTGATTCTGTCAATCAAACAATCTCTATTCCTAATGATAAGTTATCAAGCATTGTAGACAAAGTCAATAGCGCCCTCAACGCCAAATTTTTGACCCTTAGAGAATTACAATCATTAATAGGTTCACTATCTTTTGTGTGCAAAGCCGTATCACCAGGAAGAGCCTTTTTACGACGTTTAATAAACCTGACCTGCACAGTTAAAAAATCATGGCACAGGATTTCTCTTTCTAAAGGCGCCATTAGTGATCTTAGAATGTGGCTAATGTTCTTGCGCAATTTCAATGGCAGGGCAATCTTTCCAGAGCAATTTTGGCGTGAGGATTCAGATTTACAATTATTTACCGACGCTAGCGGTGCAACAGGTTTTGGGGGTTACTTCAGAGGTAAATGGTTCCAAGGCAAATGGCCTTGGAACCATGAAAACAACACACATTCAATTGCTTGGATGGAATTTTTACCCATCGTGGTTGCAATGGTGTTGTGGTCCAATCGTCTCACAGGAATGCGTATAGTCATTAGGTCTGACAATAGCGCAGTGGTATCAATCATTAACAAACAATCCTCCAAATGCACGCTAATCATGAAACTTGTCAGATTTTTTGTACTGCAATGTTTGAAATTTAATGTGACATTCACAGCGCGCCACATTCCAGGCGTTGAGAATAACATTGCAGATTCTTTATCACGGTTTCAGGTCAATCGCTTTCGAGAGTTAGCACCAGAGGCGGACGCAGTAGGGTTAGCGGTCCCAGAATTTGTTTGGAAGATTTAGAGACTGAGACCCAGCGACTGCTTGATGCCTCCATGGCTAAAAGCACACAAGCTACTTATACCAGGGGAGTTACTAACTTTGAAGTTTTTCGCACTGATTTGAATTTAAGACTTGAGTGGCCCGCACCATTGCCACACGTGACGGCCTATATTGCGCAATTATCCATACAAGGAAAATCCCCCTCTACAATAAGTACCTATATTTCAGCACTCGCTTACATTCATAGGATCAATGGCTGGGACGATCCTACGGATAATTTTGTTGTTAAAAAATTGAAAGAGGGTTGTAGGCGTCAAGGGTCAATGGCTGACAGTCGTCGTCCTATTTCACTGCCTATCTTAAAACGTTTGTCTGAATTACTACCTGCGTTTTGCAAGTCAAGTTTTGAAGTTCGCTTATTTAGGGCAGCTTTTTTACTAGCCTTTTTTGGATTTTTTCGAGTGGGAGAATTAGCAGCACCCTCAAAATCTGATGATGGGGTTCACGTTTTATCTGTCAATGACTTATCCCTGAAATTTCCAGATGCCATGGAGGTCAAAATTAGATCTTCCAAAACGGACCAAAGAGGCAATTCTTCCACTCTAGCATTTGAGATGGGAAGCGACAATCTAACTTGTCCAGTTACCGCTATGCATGAGTACCTTAGTGTAAGACCTGTTCGTGACGGCAATTTATTTGTTCATTTTGGTGGAGATCCATTGACTAGATATCAGTTTAATCACTTACTGAAAATGGGAATCAAACTTATGGGTCTTAACCCTGTGCATTTCAGCACACACAGCTTTAGGATTGGAGCAGCTACTTCGGCCGCAATCAATGGAGTTCCATTAGATTTAATCAAGAGTATGGGTCGCTGGAAATCCTCAGCAGTTAAGCTGTACATCAGGCCTCATCGTGTGCTGAACTCAAATTTTTGGGTTTAATAATATTATATTTTACCTAGCTCCATTATGCTACATTAAACTTCAATATTGTCCACTTTGGCTGTACAATTCATATTAATCTTTTCCCATTACATGTATGCTTATTATTTCAGTTTACTCATTTCCTACCCCCTGCTATTCATCTGTTGCCTCATTCAATTAACAATTTCTTTGCTAACATTGTTTGCTTTGCTTTTATGTATCATTTGCCTTGCTTGCTGCTTTTTTCTCTTGCTTATTTAATTTGCTACAGGAGGGCTAAGAACGTGGATTATTGGTGATAGCATCATTCGTTGGGCTGGCCAATATGAAACTCAACTTAATGGTGGCGGGCTGGTATATTGGAACGGCATTGGCGGCGCACGCATAGCAGGGTTATCCGGCCGTCTCAGTAGATGCCTCCACAAACAACCGTTTCCCACCACTTTAATTCTTCATTTAGGCACCAATGACATTTTTACAGATCATATCCATATCATTAGGCAACGTGTTGAGCAAAATTTAGCTGCAATACGGAATCTGTTCCCCCTCACCAGGATCATCTGGTCTTCCATTCTTCCTAGATGGAAGTTCCGCAAGAATGAATCACGCAAAGGCGCTGGACTAGCATGTTTACGTAACATTAACAAGCACGCCTACCGCATATGTGCCAGAATGACAGACGCACATGTCATCTTTCATTCTCACCTGTTTCCACGAGTAACCAAGCATTTATTGTACAGAGAAGATGGTGTTCATCTGTCAGATGATGGTCTCATCCTTTTCAGAGACAACTTGGAAGCAGCGTTGATCTTCTTTAATGCTAACCCTGGCAGTTTCCAGTTCCCTCATAATGACTCTTAAGCATTTACTCCCACAACCATTCTCTACAAATCAGGGGGGGGGGGGGATTGTCAAGTCTCCTAATACTCAACTTGTGTGGATAAATCTTTAACATTTATGGGTTTAAATCCCAATTATTGACTCTTTACTATCATAAATATCATTAACGAGTAATTATTAAAGACAAAAGTGATATACTTATGAGGCCAAATCTTAAACCAATTAATATTGGCTAATTAAGATTACGATTGTGATAATTAGTTAATTTCAATTATCCCAAGCTCTTCTATTTATTCAGTTCATTTCAAAAAATTAAACACTATTTAATTAATAATTAATTATTATTATAATTAATGAATTAGTAAATTCCGACAAAGGTCATATTATCTGGGACTAACATGTTAGTCCCAGATATTATATTATCAAGTTGGGCGGCATCAGATCCGCCATTGAAATTGAGGTTTTCTGGTACTTTTACTAGGCCTTCAAATTTGATTAACCGATACAGTTGGTATTTATATATTATGATCTTTCAATCATGGGACTTGGTCCCACATGCGTTTTGAACTCATGTAGTGAAATTATCTTCAATTAATCAATATCAATTTTGCATATTGTGTATTTAAGGAATAAATCCTCTCAGCAAATAGCCGTATGGCTATCTATCAAATTTTGTTGTCTTGTCCAATTTCATTATATGAGAGTAATAAAGTTTGAGAGAGGGCAGTCTCGATCGAACTAGTTTACTCCATGAAACGGAAGTGACATACTTGTTTCGGTTGCTCTCTGGGTAGCATCTTACTGCTATTGACAACCGCGCAATGGGCCAATCAGCGGCTTGCATTCAGCCCCGCGATTTTTGGGCCTGGCACCAGTGCCTTGTGTTTTCATAATGCTATCGGTTTGCTTGCTGAGAGGATGGATTAGAAACGCCACACCCACCCACCCAATTGATTTTAACAAGTAATTTATTTTTATTACAATTTCCATGTTAATTTATTAGGGTGGTATTTGAATTATTTTATTTAGTCACATTAATTGTTTATTTTTTTTTTTTTTTTCCTTTATTTACCCCTGGCTACCTGTTTTGTTCAGTTGTTTTTTCTATTGCCATTTCCTTTCCAAATAGGGTTAGTTTGGCTTATTTATTTTGTTATTTTTTTTGCCATTTATTTTTTCATAATAGGAAGTTCTGGGTTTATTATAACAAATTTAAAAACAAATTGTTTTGTTAATGTTCCCGGAGATGTTGGACCATGTTAGTTGTGTATCTTGGCCCTTAAATATATCTCCTTTGCGTGGACCATGTTAGTTGTGTATCTTGGTCCTCCGTGGTGGTGCCACTGTTAGTTGTGTATCTTGGCCCATCCATCCTGGTCCTCCCGGAAGCCTCTGTGTTTGTGTATCTTTGGCTTCCTTTCCCCCGAGCTCAAGGGGCCGGTGCGTGCAGCCCTGCATTTTGATTGATAATCTTTCTCTAATCCTTAGTCTTGTTGGACCACTGTTCTTTGTGTATCTTGGTCCTCGTGTGTTGCCTCGTTAGTTGTGTATCTTGGCTCACATGTTTTTTCCCCAGCTTGGAGCCCCTGTTAGTTGTGTATCTTGGGCTCCTATCATCCCTCTATAGAACTGGCTAAGTTCTTTGTGGGTTAGTTCAATGTGGGTGGGTGGTTGTAGTGTGGTGTTAGTGGATAAATCTTTAACATTTATGGGTTTAAATCCCAATTATTGACTCTTTACTATCATAAATATCATTAACGAGTAATTATTAAAGACAAAAGTGATATACTTATGAGGCCAAATCTTAAACCAATTAATATTGGCTAATTAAGATTACGATTGTGATAATTAGTTAATTTCAATTATCCCAAGCTCTTCTATTTATTCAGTTCATTTCAAAAAATTAAACACTATTTAATTAATAATTAATTATTATTATAATTAATGAATTAGTAAATTCCGACAAAGGTCATATTATCTGGGACTAACATGTTAGTCCCAGATATTATATTATCAAGTTGGGCGGCATCAGATCCGCCATTGAAATTGAGGTTTTCTGGTACTTTTACTAGGCCTTCAAATTTGATTAACCGATACAGTTGGTATTTATATATTATGATCTTTCAATCATGGGACTTGGTCCCACATGCGTTTTGAACTCATGTAGTGAAATTATCTTCAATTAATCAATATCAATTTTGCATATTGTGTATTTAAGGAATAAATCCTCTCAGCAAATAGCCGTATGGCTATCTATCAAATTTTGTTGTCTTGTCCAATTTCGTTATATGAGAGTAAACGGTATACGGTATTCGCTATACGCTATTCGGTATTCGCTATACGCTATACGGGCACGGCGAGTCACATAGGGTAGCACGCGAGCCCTACTCGTAGTAGAGTCATTACCTTAGTTTCTTAGTGAACTTGTCAACTAGAACCATTTTAAAAGAAAATGAGGTCCCATGCATTTCTCAAAAGTGACGGGAACGTTCTTTTATAGCAAAAATTCCAAAATGGTCGCCATACTGGGCCAAAAATTCAAAAGGCACACCAAATTGTTCGGCTGAGCACAAGGATTCCGGTAAAGTATAGTACAAAGGCGTCCTATTGTCCTATTGTTCTAACTTACCCTATTCTACGCAATAAATTGTTTATAAATCGTGATAGGGGAAATTCGGAACGCCTGTACACACGAATTGCAGCCCGCCACATCCAAACAGGACGGTATACGGTGCACGAAAATCGAACACGCACGATTCCCGGTATACTATACTATACTACACTATACGCAGGTATACGGCCTTTTCGAATAGTGCCGTCTTATGTGACCCGGTATTATGAAATTACATTGTTTCGATTTAAGCTATACGCGTGCCCTGCAAAACGTGCACCGTATACCCGAATAGTATACCCCTATGTGAACTCAGCCTTAGAACAGGGTGAGGTTTTGTTATCACCTTATTATAACAATTACCATCAGACTCATTGTGCCCAGATGAACTGCTGAGAACAGAAAATACTAACAATACATTACAGCTGTGTACATGCCTGGAAATAGCACCTGCCCATAATAGCGGGGTTTGCATCAGGCTGGTGAAGAAACAAAAGTAACCATAATGTACTCTTATTGCATCCCCGGTGGGGACCATGTGAGGACTGTACGCAATCGTACAAGAAACGTTGCCCGGCTATGCAAGGGCGTGTACCGGGGACTTACAAAACGTGCCCCCGCTAGCCGGGGCATGTAGTCGGGACGTAGCAGGGGCGTGCATCACTGAAAAATAAGCCGGGCCAATGGGCGGGCAGTGTAACGGGGGCGCACGCTAGGTTACACATGTACACCATGGGCTGTAGCCGGAGTGTACATACATAGTGGGGGCGTACACTTAATAAAGGTGCACAAAATATGTACACCGGCTGGGGGGCGGAGTGTATGCCGCCGTACACTTTGTTCCGTCTAAGGGGGGCCGGAACCGTACACTTTGTCCCGGCCAGGGGGGCCGGGAATGTAGTGGGGACGTACATAAAATAGTACCCCGCCCTGCGGCGACCGTACACGACTGTACCCGGGACGTCACAGCGGCAATTTGTACGTCCAGGCCCTAATCCCCGCTATCCCCGGGTCCACCGGGCCTGGGATGCAATTGAAAGTGCATAACATCCGGGAAGGGGTACTCACATTTACAGTACATTACAGCTGTGTACAGGTCTGGAAATAGCACCTGCCCATAGCGGGTAACTTTTGCGTCGGGCTGGTGAAGAAACAAAAGTACCTGTAACATTTTCAAACTCACAGTATAAGTGAGTTACAGTTGCTGGTGGAATTTCTGTCGGGCAGGTATTTTTTTGAGTTACCTGTCCAACTAGCTGGTTGAAAAAAATGTGAAATTCCAGCCCTGGCTGTGTATTTATACTTCCAGATAAAGTACCATATTTTTGGTTGCTGAGGGTCACAGAACAATTACTAACATATTGTAACATTCTACTCTGTAATTTGACAATTGCCTGGCGTCATGAACTGGAAAGTTACACTGTTTGAAGACAGTTCTTTGCACATTTAAATATTCTCATACACTTTTGGGACACCTTGTACAACATACTTTTTTTAACTCCCCCCCCCCCCCCCCCCCCCCCCCCCCATTTTATGCTAACAGTATTTTAAGCCACCCTGTAAATTGTAAAAAAGTTCTGGTGACCTATACACAACTGCATGCTTGGGTAAATAATTTAAATAACAATGAATCCCAACCATATTTATTCACTCTGCTGGTACCCTTCGTCCTGCTGGGTCCCTGTGCCACATTATCTGTCGGTGGATGAGTTGTGTGGAGCCCATTGATGCAGGGAATCAGCACAACAGAAACTTGGGGAATTCCCTTCGTATTGAATTTCTCCGCCATTTTGTTTTAAACACTTGTTTCTTGTACTTCATCATGAAGGTATTGAGTTTTTCACATTTATAGTGAAAACCTATTAGAGACATGTTTTCTGAAATACATGATAATACTGTCACATGTACATACAATGTAGGACAGAAACTATATAGTGCACTGAACGTAAGCCTGATATTGTCTGCGTAGTTTTCTACGCTTTATCTGATGTTAACAGAAGGTCATGGTAAGTGTTATAGCAAAGTTATGCTTTCAATAACTATTGGATATGCAATGAATCAGGTCAGTATTTCTGTAAGCTTACTAGAGTGTGAACTTTGTATAGTTATAGTTGTTACAGTTGTAGTTATTAGAATAAGAGTTTGAGTTACAGTTAAAGGGGCACTAAGAGATGTGTTGGAGGCTGCACCCTCAATTATGATAAAAACTGGGATTTGTATATTTTTACAATTATATTACATGCATGAACTTACACCTATAAGGATAAAGAAAAATCAGCCCTCTTTGTACAAGAAAACGTTGTTTCCAAAAATGCTGGTCTTGTAAGATCAGTATTTTATGTCAGACAGTGTCCCCCTGCATTGTACCATCATGATGTTTCTTTTTACATGGCCATTAGGAAATAATGTAAGCTACATTTATGGCATCCCATTTGGTACCAAATTCGAGACCCCCCCCCCCCCCCCCCCCCCCCCGGGGGGGTTTCAGTTGACATTGACTTTGGTTATACTCATGATCGTTCCCAAAATCACAGAAAGCAGAGAGTTATCATTATCATGTCTGCATTAATGAATTTGGGGGTGTTTTTTGAAAAAATTATGAAACACACAAAACATGTCCGTTCCTCTGTGCATGAATTGTAATTTTGAACAAATGTGTCCTCGTTGTTGCGCAAAAAAGGGGGATTATTTAGAAACTGTCCTAAATGGTAAAATAAAGGGTGTTTTTTCAGGCAAAATGTCCACATTTTTTTGCATGCAGGAAAAGGGGTCAAATGAGCAAAATTATCCTTGAAACGCCATCAAATGGAGGGTATTTCAACCTCCTGGAACGATCATGTGTTACCCATCTGAATACCATGAAAAAACAGGGATTTACCTTTTTTTAAAGATTTATGCCATATCAAATGTGAAATTCTTATAAGAATACTCAGACGACTTACTGCTTGACACTCACCAGTAGCTGAACATAATGCACTTATCCAATTGCAACCATGGTACCGGGGGCCCTGGGACTAGCGGGATTTTGGACCATGACATACAAATTGCCAATGTGACGTCCCCCCCCCTGTACAGTCATGTACGGTCCCCGCAGGGCAGGGCACCATTTTGTGTACATCTCCCCGCTTAGCCAGAACAAAGTGACAAAACTACCGGCTCATTATTTCAGTGATGTCCATCCCTGCTACACGCCTCGGCTAGGGGGAGCACACTTTTTACATCCCTGGTAAACACCCCGCATAACCAGGCAACGTTTAGTGTATGTCCCTGCTTGGTCCCTCGCCATGTCCCTGGCCGGGGGTTTAACTGATAAGTGCATGACTGCATGGAGTATCGACCACACAGTGCCTGGTGCATTGAAGCATGCAGGCTATGTTAATTATATGCAGATATGCTTGTATTAGTATCAATTAATGCGTGTTCAGAAATACATATAGCCACTTACACGTGATCTTTTTATGTCACATTTTAAGCTGCATGATTTCTTATAAAATGCAGGAAATCTTGTCTTTTACAGTTGTTGGTTAGGCATTGGGTATCAAAATGAAGCTAACAATATTTCCTAATTGTCGACCTTAAGGTTAAAAGGTTAAATAGGGGTTTTTTTCTTTACAGGTAAAACCAGATTGCTCCCAAACAGCAGCGGACACAAAAGCACACAACAGGATGCCAAATTGTTGGATGCACAGAGCAACAGCATACTCAAGATCAAGGAGACACCAGGGGTGCCAAAAGAAGAACTCAGATGGATGTAGGAGAGGAGCTGATGGAACCTGGGGGGAATCAATGTCAAGGTGAGAATAACATAAGCTACGTTCACACAGTGGGTATTTAAAAGCGTAACTTACGCTAAAAGCAATAAAAATGCCACAAATACTTTCGTTACTCTGACCGCGTGTCCACACACGCTTTACTCATATTGCTACGCCGCGTAACTTACGCCGATTATCAGCTTTGCTGGTGTAAGTGTTGAAATAGGCAGCATTTCTTGCTTTGACCTTTGTAAATTGTATTACAAATCGCATATCACTAAAAATGGTTTTGTGTTGATGGTGTTCTGTTATTTTGGAAGTAAATTAAGAAGAAGTAAAAGGATAAAGTGTTCGCATTATAGAAATAAAAATTGAATATGCACATCATCAAGTTTTTTAAATTGTACATCAAAAAGCTTCTGCAAATAGTCTGCCCAAACAACATCTTTAATTTCTTTTGAACTTATCAAATTCAGTTATTTAGTTTGATATATTTTATCGAGATTTTACCATTTCGTTATACCGTATAGGCACAACACACAGCAAGGTCGCGAGCTTGCAAAACGTTACATCGTGGAAATATATAGGCACATCACACACCAAGGTCACGATCTTGTAAAAGGTCACACTTACACGCGATTAGCGTAAGTACCATTCACACAGCCATTTACGCCAGGCGGGGCTACGCTGACCTCGCTTACTCCTCGCTACTCCTGCTAAAAAGCAGGAGTAAATCGACCGAATTAAGGCCGCGTAACTTACGCTAATCATCGTTCACACAGTCACTACTCCATCAGTTACGCGATTGCTACGCCAAACCACCGCTACTCTTCCTTACGCCGTCCTTACTCCGCCTAGTGTGAACGTGACTATTGAGTTTATTTCTCGAAAAGGTCAAATATGATAACTTACAATTATATCCAATTCCTTTGAATCTATACATTAAGATGAGTTTGTCTATAAAGTGAAAACAAACATAATCTGCACACAAGTAACAAAACACGTTTTGGCAATGATAAATACAAGGCGGTTCTCGAACGGCGCGTCTCGCCTGTTCATCAAAAGTGACTTGAAAGAAATGATGATGAAACATATGATACAATGTAGCACTGTCACAGAGGTATGCATTGTAGTTAATGCAAGGGATGTAATACCTTGAAAAATTTAATCAGCAAAAGAACACACCAACCCCCTTCCCTCCACCAAATCACATCAAGATAGGCCTTACGGATCTTATTTGACCCCAGATGACCTCTGATGACCTCGAAAAATTAATCAACAAAAAGAACACACCATCCCTCTTCCGTCCACCAAATCCCATCAAGATAGGCCTTACCGATCTTATTTGACCCCAGATGACCTTGAATGACCTCCGATGACCTTGAAAATTTAATTAGCAAAAAGAATACACCACCCCCTTCCCTCCACCAAATCCAATCAAGATAGGCCTTACTGATCTATTTGACCCCATATTTGACCCCGAAAAATTAATCAACAAAAAGAACACACCACCCCCCTTCCCTCCACCAAATCCCATCAAGATAGGCCTTACTGATCTATTTGACCCCATATTTGACCCCAGATGACCCCGAAAAATTAATCAACCAAAAGAACACACCACCCCCCCCCCCCCTTCCCTCCACCAAATCCCATCAAGATAGGCCTTACTGATCTATTTGACCCCGATGACCCCGAAAAATTAATCAACAAAAAGAACACACCACCCCCTTCCCTCCACCAAATCCCATCAAGATAGGCCTTACTGATCTATTTGACCCCATATTTGACCCCGATAACCCCGAAAAATTAATCAACAAAAAGAACACACCATCCCTCTTCCGTCCACCAAATCCCATCAAGATAGGCCTTACTGATCTATTTGACCCCCGATGACCCCAAAAAATTAATCAACAAAAAGAACACACCACCCCCCTTCCCTCCACCAAATCCCATCAAGATAGGCCCTACTGATCTATTTGACGCCATATTTGACCCCCGATGACCCCGAAAAAATAATCAACAAAAAGAACACCCCATCCCTCTTCCGTCCACCAAATCCCATCAAGATAGGCCTTACTGATCTATTTGACCCCATATTTGACCCCCGATGACCCCGAAAAATTAATCAACAAATAGAACACACCATCCCTCTTCCGTCCACCAAATCCCATCAAGATAGGCCTTACTGATCTATTTGACCCCATATTTGACCCCAGATGACCCCGAAAAATTAATCAACCAAAAGAACACACCACCCCCCCCCCCCCCTTCCCTCCACCAAATCCCATCAAGATAGGCCTTACTGATCTATTTGACCCCCGATGACCCCGAAAAATTAATCAACAAAAAGAACACACCATCCCTCTTCCGTCCACCAAATCCCATCAAGATAGGCCTTACTGATCTATTTGACCCCATATTTGACCCCCGATGACCCCGAAAAATTAATCAACAAAAAGAACACACCACCCCCTTCCCTCCACCAAATCCCATCAAGATAGGCCCTACTGATCTATTTGACGCCATATTTGACCCCCGATGACCCCGAAAAAATAATCAACAAAAAGAACACCCCATCCCTCTTCCGTCCACCAAATCCCATCAAGATAGGCCTTACTGATCTATTTGACCCCATATTTGACCCCCGATGACCCCGAAAAATTAATCAACAAATAGAACACACCATCCCTCTTCCGTCCACCAAATCCCATCAAGATAGGCCTTACTGATCTATTTGACCCCATATTTGACCCCCGATGACCCCAAAAAATTAATCAACAAAAAGAACACACCACCCCCTTCCCTCCACCAAAGCCCATCAAGATAGGCCTTACTGATCTATTTGACCCCCGATGACCCCAAAAAATTAATCAACAAAAAGAACACACCACCCCCTTCCCTCCACCAAATCCCATCAAGATAGGCCTAACTGATCTATTTGACCCCATATTTGACCCCCGATGACCCCGAAAAATGAATCAACAAAAAGAACACACCATCCCTCTTCCGTCCACCAAATCTCATCAAGATAGGCCTGATCTATTTGACCCCATATTTGACCCGATAAATTAATTAACAAAAAGAACACACCACACCCCTTCCCTCCACCAAATCCCATCAAGATAGGCCTTACTGATCTATTTGACCCCATATTTGACCCCCGATGACCCCGAAAAAATAATCAACAAAAAGAACACCCCATTCCTCTTCCGTCCACCAAATCCCATCAAGATAGGCCTTACTGATCTATTTGACCCCTTATTTGACCCCCGATGACCCCGAAAAAATAATCAACAAATAGAACACACCATCCCTCTTCCGTCCACCAAATCCCATCAAGATAGGCCTTACTGATCTATTTGACCCCATATTTGACCCCCGATGACCCCGAAAAATTAATCAACAAAAAAAAAACACCATCCCTCTTCCGTCCACCAAATCCCATCAAGATAGGCCTTACTGATCTATTTGACCCCCGATGACCCCGAAAAATTAATCAACAAAAAGAACACACCACCCCCCTTCCCTCCCTTAATCCCATCAAGATAGGCCTTACTGATCTATTTGACCCCATATTTGACCCCATATTTGACCCCCGATGACCCCGAAAAATTAATCAACAAAAAGAACACACCACCCCCCTTCCCTCCACCAAATCCCATAAAGATAGGCCTTACTGATCTATTTGACCCCATATTTGACCCCCAATGACCCCGAAAAATTAATCAACAAAAAGAACACACCATCCCCCTTCCCTCCACCAAATCCCATCAAGATAGGCCTTACTGATCTATTTGACCCCATATTTGACCCCCAATGACCCCGAAAAATTAATCAACAAAAAGAACACACCATCCCTTTTCCGTCCACCAAATCCCATCAAGATAGGCCTTACTGATCTATTTGACCCCATATTTGACCCCCGATGACCCCGAAAAATTAATCAACAAAAAGAACACCCCCCTTCCCTCCACCAAATCCCATCAAGATAGGCCTTACTGATCTATTTGACCCCATATTTGACCCCTGATGACCCCGATAAATTAAGAACAAAAAGAACACACCATCCCCCTTCCCTCCACCAAATCCAATCAAGATAGGCCTTATGGATCTTATTTGACCCCTGATGACCTTGAATGACCTCTGATGACCTTGAAAATGTATTCAGCAAAAAGAACACACCACTCCCCTTCCCTCCACCAAATCTCATCAATATAGGCCTTACTGATCTATTTGACCCCATATTTGACCCCGATGACCTCTGGTGACCTTAAAAATTTAATCAGCAAAAAGAACCACACCACCCCCCCTTCCCTCCACCAAATCCCATCAAGATAGGCCTTACTGATCTATTTGACCCCATATTTGACCCCCGATGACCTTGAATGACCTCCGATGACCTTAACAATTTAATCAGCAAAAAGAACACACCACCCCCTTCACTCAACCAAATCCCATCAAGATCGGCCTTACGGATCTTATTTGACCCCATATTTGACCCCGATGACCTTGAATGACCTTGAAAATCTAATCAGCAAAAGAACACCCCACCCCCCTTCCCTGACATCAAGTCCCATCAAGATAGGCCTTACGGATCTCTAGATATCGCGTCACAACGCGTCTCAAAAGTTTTAAGCATATTTGACCCCCGATGACCTTGTATGACCCCCGATGACCTTGAAAAATCAATCAGCAACAGACCGCACCACCCCCCCTTCCCTCCACCAAGTCCCATCACGATAGGCCTTACGGATCTCCAGATATCGCGTCACAAAGGTATTTCTTAGCACACGGCG